>JAXCGZ010013250.1:45000-47500 GCA_037179515.1 Halocaridina rubra | reverse complement strand
GTTTGTTAAGCAAAGCTATAATTGTGCCCATCAACATGTTCTATATAACTTTAGTATTAGATGTGTGGGTCCATTTTGGAACAGCTGCCCTAGCGTGGGCATCGATAAAAGCAAAGATGCCTGTTTTGGAGCTCCTGTGAATAAAAAAGACATCAACAAACAAAGAATAATGCTAATCTCTTTTTTACAATGAAAGTGAATCAACACTAGCATAGAAACTCGGGTACCTATAGGGAAGGCCTGTCGCATCTTACATACAAAAAATAAATTACAATGGCTCTTGCACACTGAAAATTCCAAAAGTATGGTGATAAGGATGCGAATGTTTTGTAGCTGTTATAAAACATTTATAGGTCAATTCCTTCATTTCAAAGCAAAAAATATGATACTAAGCATCATAAGTTTTCAACTGTACAAAGAGAGGTCATAAGACAGGAGAGGTACATGAGGCATAACCTCCCTCTTCCGTGACATACGGAGCACTAAAACAGATTAATGATGGTGCCACTTCAACTTAAGCCAGTAAATTTTAGACTTCGTCGGCTGTAAACCTTTTAATGGTTTTGGGTCAGAAAAAAAGCAAGGACAGCATATATATCATTGGGAAAGGTTAAAGGTATACTGAAACCATTGTTATTATATTTAAGTTTTAGAGAAATATTAAACATAGTATTCTTAAGCTGTCAGTGATTTTATTTGTTTTTATTTTTATTAACAAAGGCTACAGTTAGCTTTTACTTTGAATTATATTTGACATATAAAAGAAACATTAACTGAAGTCGAATATAATGGTTTTAATATTAAATATGCATTTAAAAGTTAATTATAAGTAAATTCACTCCCTCTGAATTTTATAGCCGGGGCTGAAATGAATACATGTTCTAATGTCAGTACGTAAACTTCCTTTCCGTGTACCTAGGTATTTGTTATATATTTTCCTTAAGTTGAGCAAGTTTCTCTTTTTTCATAATTAGATCAACATTGAATAAATCTTTCACACAGATATCATCTGATATATAAAAATGGACATGTTCTTATGGAGAGCATGAAATTATTAACCTTTATCTACATTATCCTTGAAAGAAGAAAGGGAAATTTCACTTATTTTACTTTTTTTGTGGGCAGTGGAAGACAAATAAGATTTGTGAGTAGTGTATAAAATAATTGAAATAGCTAACTGTGATAAAGCAGTTCTCGCTAATATAAGATTGAATAAAATCACGTCGTAAGAATTAAGACCGTATTAAGCACTTTCTTTTGCTATTGAAGCTTGAAAATATGACAAACTTCTTGTCATTTTTCTTTGACCCATGGTAAATATATTGAATTTCAACTTAGTACAGTAATTTACGTGGATGAAGGGGATTTTGTACTTTTTCAAATAATTGCTCAGAAATATCGATGCATGTGACACTATGCATAAATTATACTGTAGAAAAAGTTAACAATGTCTTGTCTTGCATTTTAGGCTCACTAATTCAGCGAAGCTCAATAAAATGTTACAGAAACAACTAAATTTTAATACAGTGGTACAGGAAAATGAAAAAAAAAATCTCGTGTGAGTGTCAAAGAGATTTCAGTTAAGAGGGAAATGGAACGAGAGACTGGAATCTTTGGTACAAACATTGCTTGGAATGAGGAATTCTAGTAGCAAGCAGAATAATTTATTGTAAATAAGCTACAATCTCTAAGTCAACATAAGAAAATATAGAACACGCTTGTAAATAGTGATATTTCTCTTTAATATATCCACATATTGTTTGTTGACGGTATAATAAGTAAAGAAGTCACATAGGACTCTTGGGTACCTATGACAGGCACAATAAGCTTAACATTCGATGCATACAGTCAAGTGGAAAACTCAATCAACGCGACTTCAAGATTCAGTAAAGGCACAAAATGTCTATTCCCTTACCCCCGGTTCTCAAAAAATGAAAGAGATCAGTAAAGTAGGTACTGAGACCGAAACACATGGAGACTTCATATTGAATATGAAAAATGTACCCAACCAGTCATTCGAAGAGTCTCACCTATTTCTTTTTGGAGAAGAAGGATGATGTTGCCGAACTCAAATTCATTCTTTCTTTAGGTGTAAATATGTTAAGACTTATTTTCATTGTTGCCAGTTTATACGGATTGGAATGGTGTCTTGCGTAAATAGCTTCGATGAAGTGTTCATAAAGTAACTAAGACGTAAGGATAAATTTATTTGAAAATTTTACGGGAACTGTGATTCACTGAATAATTAGGGAATTTCCCTCAATAATTTCTAGTCATACGGCGTTTGTATATAAAGGATTCATTGTTCATAAGGCGTTTATATAGAAAGAATTCACTGTTCAAATTGAATAACTAAAGCAGAATTATCAAATATTATTTTTGCTACCTCCAGGACCTCTTTATGAACTCGATTCTTTGACAGTATTGATATTTGATGGTATCTTAGACACTCTTAGTAATTTTCATAAATTCTTCTTGTTGTAGTGCATCAAACTAAAAA
>JAXCGZ010013250.1:35000-37500 GCA_037179515.1 Halocaridina rubra | reverse complement strand
GTAATTTCTTCTTTTTATTTTATGTCTTCCCATTAGTAGAAGACAGTATTCAATTTTATCTTTTCTATGAGCTTCATATTAAGCATAGCACTTACTAAGTTATTTTAATTCATAAATATACATACATGCGCACACAAACACACTTACATATAATAATAAAATGTATGTAATTTTTTTATAGAAAAATAATCAATTTTTTTTTTATTTATTTGCAATTACTCCCAGAAAGTATTATTAGATGCAACTGAATTATAATATTTCAGTTTGTAGCTTTGTATATGCAATATTTGTACATGAAATCTACAGTGATTATAGAGTGAGAGAGTTTAAGTTAAATTTGTTGTACAAAAATCGGATATGAAAACTCAAAATTTGAAACAATATACAGTATGTTATGGATTTATTTTGCATTGGAGAGAGATATTTTACAATGTAATCTCGGAGACAGGAAGGATATTGAGAGTGAGTTCCAATATTTGATGTTGGAATTCCAGACAGAATCTAATTTAGGATGCTGGAAAGAAAGTTATGGATGCAATATGGGATCTGGCAGAGATGCATGCAAGTATTAGGATAATGAGAATGGGAAAAGGGATTATTAATTTTCCTTAAATTGAGAAGTAGAATATCAGCAGCTTCAGCATGTAAATTCTTAAATGAGAAATCTTTTCAAAGCATTTAATAATATGTCACTAGTCATACGATTACCATCCCTGCTTCATATTAGATGGTTGTAGAGGAGAGAAATCACTATCATAGGTAACATATAAAGATGAATTGACTTAGGTCAAAAGTGGTGATACGGATTTCTTTTTCCTTATGATACTCAGGTTGTCTCCATTTGAATGAAATATTAGATGCAAAACATATAAACTCGAGTTTAGGAAGGACGGCTGATACAATTCGGATTTTCATTTAACCTATTCATTAAAGTTTTAAAGAGATTTTAGTTTACAAAGAAGAATTGAGTGAAGAGATTCATAGTTAATGTACACAGAGAGTTAAAATATTATTCCTCAAATAAAAGCCATGAAAAGACGATCTGTGAGTGGTATTCTATATATGCTAGAGCTTCAGTCTTTGAAGACACAGATGACAGTAATATATATATATATATATATATATATATATATATATATATATATATATATATATATATATATATATATATATATATATATATATATATATCATGTTCAAATAATGTGGAGTCCATAACATAAACTTATTACATAACACTAACATGACACAAACACACACGCACACGCTCGCTAGATAAGTCTGTTTGAGTTTATAAGCTCCTTATGTAAATAGCGTGGCTTTCAGATGTAGAAGAAAATATCAGCTCGCTTTACCATTTTCTCCATCTCTCTATCTGTCTGTCTATCTATTCATCTTTTAATCTATCTGTCTATCTATCTCTGTGTTTTGTCTGGTTCGCTCTTTGTGTGCATATATGTGTATGTAACGTGTTCCACCATGCAAAAGTTATCCTAAGTCCTTATCCTTCACGTTCAGAACCACTATGAATAAAGTAATTTTTTTTATAGAGAGAGTGATAGAAAGAGAGGTAGGTAGGTAGGTATATATATATATATATATATATATATATATATATATATATATATATATATATATATATATATATATATATATATATATACATATATATATATATATATATATATATATATATATATATATATATATATATATATATATATATATATATATATATATATATATATATATATATATATATATATATATATATAGAGAGAGAGAGAGAGAGAGAGAGAGAGAGAGGACTCCGTGAAATTCTCCTTAGTGTATATTCAAAAGAAATGACAATACCTATCATGGGTTCAAACACACATGCTGATATATATATATATATATATATATATATATATATATATATATATATATATATATTATATATATATATATATGAATCATTTTTTTTTTTTTGTAATATGAACATAGTGGCATTCAGATAGAATGCGTTCATTCCTAAGTATAAGAGATGTAAGCTATAAGGTTGGATTCCTTTTAACCTTCTGTGGTGTGTAGTTGGTAGCGCCTTGACTTAGTAATTATAAGTCCTAGGTTCAAGTCCCGGTCGGGGTAAAAAATGATTCATGTTTTCACATATGTAATGTGCTTATTTGATTAATCTCTCTCTCTCTCTCTCTCTCTCTCTCTCTCTCTCTCTCTCTCTCTCTCTCCATTTACTTGCAATTCATTTACAATATGTGTTCCCTCAGGCAACGTGATGTACAAGGAATATTTACGAATGCGAGAAGCGGAATGGAATATTCCTCAGATGGAAAGACGAAAAACAAGGGTGACATATTGGTAAACGAAAACGTAATTGAGTTAAGAAAAAGTAAAGTAATATTAAATAAATGTTAACAAGCAATAATTTGATGGCTTCATATATTTTTGATTAAATAAAATGGTTAATATCTCTTTAGTAAAAACGAATTACATGTTGTGA
>JAXCGZ010013250.1:0-32500 GCA_037179515.1 Halocaridina rubra | reverse complement strand
ATTTTTATTGTTTTGTTTTATTGTTTAGATATTTCAGTAGTTCAATATGGTTCAAAAGCGGTACTCTAAAGAAGGATTAGGTTATTAAAAATATTCTGTACACCAATTCCTTATGAATGAGATGATGACAATAAATATTATAATAGTACAGGCATGCTGCCACATACCGCTACTAATACTACGATTACTACTGCTATTACTACTACTAATAATAATTTATAATAATAATAATAATAATAATAATAATAATAATAATAATAATGATAATAATAATAATAATAATAATAATAATAATAATAATAATAATAATAATAATAATAATAATAATAATTTTAATATAATAATAATAATAATCATAATAATAATAATAATTTTAATATCGGTCTGGTAATAAATTGTAAAGCGAATGCTAACTACTGAACCAATTCAGACTAATTTATTACTTTAATAGCACTACTGATGCTTCGTTTTGAGCACTCACATGCTTCATTACCTTATTCTTTGGTAGAAATGGGAAAGTGTTTATAAATATAACAAAAAGTGAATATTCACATATTCATAATTACCTGAAGTTATTATATATCTATAACCAAAATTAAATATCAAAGCAAGCGATGTTTGTTTTTACATAATTGTTATTAATTGTAATGTAAGCATATCATTACAAACAAAATTAAACATAGATATATATATATATATATATATATATATATATATATATATATATATATATATATATATATATATATATATATATATATATATATATATATATATATGTATATATATATATATATATATATATATATATATAATATATATATATATATATATATATATATATATATATATATATATATATATATATATATATATATATATATATATATATATATATATATATATATACATAATAGATAGCGAATATATGTAATTGTCACTGGAAGTTTTATTGTGAAATTACAAATATCTTTAAAGAAAATTTTAAAATGTTTATTGTTCAGTTGTGATTCAACCATTCAAATGTCCAGTTAATTTATAAATGAGATGTAATATACCCATGAACCAACACCGTTAACACATCAATATTAAAGAGACATGTGTTTTTCGGTAAGAAAAGTTTCAAGGGAGGGAAGACTGCAAACCTTACCTCTACATCCTATCCCTTTAGGCATCTCTATAACATACAACTAATATGAATATGGAAAGTGGAATTCTAACCCCCCGCAACCACCACCACCAGCCTAGCAAGCTGAAAACGGCAAACGGCACCGTTGACTCCTATCCTTAAAAAGAAAAACCTGTGACACCAACCCCTGTTAGTATAATCTCCTGTGTTTTTGTCTTGTGTGAACAGGGATGTAGATAGTCAGGAAGAGAAAATTCTCAACAAATGTCAATGCTTTTCCAGTACAGATTATGCCTCACATTTACGTTCAATGTTTGATGTCTCCACAAACAACACCGTCAATTCCCTCGAGTGTTTACACAAGGATTTTACCTACATTTTTATTGTAGGCTGTTGAAGGAGTCCTTTCAGGAAGGCTGTATTCTATGGATTGCTGGGATTCTTTACAAAAATATTTGGAAAGCTCTTTGTATAACAAGACTTTGATATTATATTTTTGCAAGTGGCCTTTTTGTTATATTCTGTGTTTTTATATTTCTGTTTTGTGTCTTTCCTAATCCAGTACAAAATTCGAGTATTAAAATGACTGCTGGTATTTTGGAATGACATTTATAAGAACATCAGAGCTATAGCTTCTGATAATACAATCCCATTACTGGAATTCTGGATTTAAATTTCTGGAATTCTTTTTACATGTTGGAGGCCTTGATATTAAGTTTCTGCTTATTGACTTTTTGTTTCCTTTTAATTCTTTTCTTATCTGACAAGCTATTCCTAAATTTGGTTTTGGTATTTTAATAAAAAGAAAATTTATTGCGTTGGAGCTGGTGCATTTGGGTGTCTTTCTCGTTATGGAAGCTCATTCTTTTATTAATAATTGTTTCCATTGCTGGCATTCCTTTCAGAAATCTGTGGAAGTCTTTCGAAATGAAAGACACATTTATATTTTATTTTTCTATGTTACCGTTTGATTTTTATTTGTGTCTCTTTTCAATCTGGTATAGATTCCAATTAATTGGTGCTGGTATTTTCATATTTTTTATTAATTTTCAAATCATTAGAGATACTGAAATGGAATTCTTATTCTCATGAAACCTAATTCTTTTAATAATAGCTGCCCTATTGCTGAATTCATTACTAAAATCTCTGAAAACCTTTCTATATATGAGGGAAATTTGATATTATTTCTGCATGTTGACTCTTTTCTACTCTGTTGTGGAATTCTATAACTGTATTTTTGTGTTGGCATTTCAGTATCTTTTTTTTTTTTTCAAGAATGAAAGCTACTTGCTTGACATTTTTTTCCTTTATAGATAATTCTTTTGCACTTAGGACCTGCTAGATGAGATCAGGATAAATATTGGCGGCTACCTATAACTTACATTATGAAAGAAATTTACATTTTCAGAATGCATTTCTTTTATTCACATGATTTTATTAGTTTCATATATATATATATATATATATATATATATATATATATATATATATATATATATATATATATATATATATATATATATATACACTGTGATTTTAATTTGTATACAGATGACATTATTCTCGAGCATAAGAAGTGATTGTTTTTTATTACATTAAAGAAGACGCAGTGGTAAATGTTGAGATGCCAGCTTTAAAGAGATTATGAAGAGAGAGAATGAAAAATAGCATATGCAACTTGTAACGAACAAGAGAGAGAGAGAGAGAGAGAGAGAGAGAGAGAGAGAGAGGAGAGAGAGAGAGAGAGAGAGAGAGAGAGAGAGAGAGAGAGAGAGCAATTTCAATAGTGAACAAGCATGAGACAAATATACGAGTGGAAATGTAATTCGTTCTCACACAATTTGGAGTATCTCATCGTTCCTTCAGTAATATCCTCTTTTTCATCACTCCCTTCTTTCACATTCCAGTAAATTAAATGGAACACAAAGTATGTCTCTTCTTCAGTTGATTCGTAGTGCCCCTCTGAGGGTATTCTTCAAGGCTCTCTGACACAGTAGTCATTTAGCACTCGCAATCTCTGTACATGCCGATTTTGTTTCAAGCTAAAATACAGACTTTCACAGAAGACACATAATTGGTTATTGAAGTTTTCAATTTTATTTTTTTTTCTCATTAACTGCTTATATGATCATAGCGAGACTTGAGGGTTTAAGTAGTTGCATAATTTAGCTTATGTAAGTAGTTTTTAATTTTATGGGTCAGAATTTTTAAAAGATATTTGATTACATTATCTTGCAGAATTTTATTCTCTATCATTCCAGAATTATGCAGTGATTAAGAGTCGTTCATTTAATCTCTTATGAAAAGTCTAGCCAGGCTGTTAGATATACATTTTCAAACGCATGAGAATATCCCAAAAATGTTCAAGTATTCTCTGAGTCAGTTTTTGCCTTTTTATGTGTCACTGTCAATCTTCTTTCGAGTGGTGGAGACAGGCAGGTTTGAGCTAGTGAACTGAGGATGGATGCCCTTCCATACATCTTGCGGTGGCTCGATCATGGATCAGTGACTTAGTGAGTCGAGCACTCTAACCACTGTGATACCGCAGTCTCCTAGGGTTCTTTAAGAGAGTCATGTTTCCTATATTGTTGCCTCAGAAGCTTTTCTTGTGATTTCTGGAGCGACATTCTTCCCTTCCATTAAGCGAATCAAAAGTAATACTCTAATGGCGGAGTAGGTGATTATTTTCCTTATGCTTTCTTCTCTCTTTGATAAATGCTATTCGGTTTTTTATTCTATTATGCATATCCTACACTTTATGTGCAAACAATCGATTATAATTTAAAAAGATGTTATAATTAAATATACGCTTATTTTTACTAAAAGTTTTTTTTTTTATAAAAAGAGGTATTTTTACGTGGTAAAAATTAAATTCATATTTAATTTTTAATAATGATGTTTTTTTATTTATCATACATACAATCAATCACATGAATAGATATAAGCAACTGACATACAACAGGATGGCCACTGTTCTAGGAAGCATATTGAAGCCTCATGGTTACAGTACCATGTCCATTCTTTCCTCCTTTATCGGCCCCACCACAAGTGTCATCCCTTTTAGTCGTCTCCTGCAACATGCAAGGACATGAGGATGATTTTCTTTCACCTTTATCATTAAGAATAGGAAAAAATGTCGTGTTAAAGTAACAGGAAACTAATGAAATTTACCCACTTAATTCTGTCAACATATTAGGAAGCCATATAGCCTCTAACTTGTCTTGGAGGAATCACATAATCCAAATTTCTAAATCTTCATCCAAAAAATTGGGGGTTTTGTTTCGTTTCCGTCATTACTTTTCCTCTTTACAGCTACTTAAAATTTATAAAGGTCTTATCCGTCCCTGCTTAGAATACTACTCGCTCATCTGGGGTGCTTTTTCTATCGTCATTTCTGGGCCTAGTCCTCCATATCTCTGGGTCCTCTGCACTTGACTGTTTTTTTTCTGTCTGTCGTTTTCCTTTGTGTGATATTACCTCATTTCTACCTTGTCCTTAACCTTTTTCTTTTCCTTCGTCTTGATGTTTTCTTGTGCCCGGGCCTTTATTGGTTAGGGCAGTTTTTGCCTGTCCCGGTGTAACACTCATTATAAATATATATATATATATATATATATATATATATATATATATATATATATATATATATATATATATATATATATATATATATATATATATATATATATATATATATATATATATATATATATATATATATATCCTACTTATATAGTAAAACCACAATACCTTTTACTTGAACCTCAACGTACCGTTTATATATATATATATATATATATATATATATATATATATATATATATATATATATATATATATATATATATATATATATATATATATATATATATATATATATATATATATATATATATATATATATATATATATATATATATATATATATATATATATATATATATATATATATATATATATATATATATATATATATATATATATATATATATATATATATATATATATATATATATATATATATATATATAAGGGTGCATGGGGAGACTGCATTAAAACTTCGTTGCTGTGATTCATGAAGTCTCGACGTATTTAAATATAAGCTTGATCTAGTATTTACTAACTATATTAATATTTCACAAATACTAAATATTGTGATCGTTATTCTTGACTTACTTTCATTGAACTTTTAAGAGCATTCCTCAATAGTGATTCAATATACAAGTGCATATCTTTGTTGTTTTATTTTTTCATATATATACCTATCAGTATCAGTTATCTATATACGAGCATACCGTATATTTATTTATTGATTTGTCTGATAATCATAATTATTTATTTATATATTTTAGATTTACATATCTCAAACATTTTCTTTAATATTTAAGCATATTATTTAATTTCATTGTTATCTCCTGTTGTAATTAGGGAAAGATTTGGCACTCGCATTTCTCGCCTGACTTTTTTTTTTCCAGAAAACAACTAACACTTCAATAGTTGCCTTTTTTAGGCAGACATATCTCGCTGCGTATGGAATATAAATCTACTCTTTATAAAAGCAGTTCTATTTAGCAATTTCTCTTTTGTTTGGGCTATAGTTGTTTGCCTGTACCATGCCTGTTTCTGAAGTAATCCTCCCATCATGGTTATTATTTATGGTTTGTTTATTACTTTTTATCTTTCGCCGCTCTAAAAATGTGGATTGTTAGTGATGTCAAGATAGATACATAAATTCAAGTATTTTATTGCCTGTCCATAATGTAAAATCGCAGTACTGATACTTCTGCATATTTATTTCCTAAAAGAAACAGGGATTGTGCGGGTTGTGCTTTGGCATAATAATGTTTTGTTGCCTTCTTTTTTTTAATCTATAATTACTGTTGAGGGCTATTGCTAGCGTATATATAGTTGCTCTCTCTCTCTCTCTCTCTCTCTCTCTCTCTCTCTCTCTCTCTCTCTCTCTCTCTCTCTCTCTCTCTCTCTATATATATATATATATATATATATATATATATATATATATATATATATATATATATATATATATATATATATATATATATATATGAGTCATATATTGCCCCTCGCCAGGGCTCGAACCTAAGACATAATCAGTGTGCCAAGGCGCTACCAACTGCACAACTCAATAACTAAAAGAAGAAGCAAACTTCACAGCTACTTTCAGTGCTAGCACATCAACTCATTCTTTCTGGATGCGTTTTGCTAATATTGCAGCCTCTTTCCAACCTCACTCGTGGCTTCATTTGCGTATTTAATTCAAAACCCATGCTATATATGCATCAATAATAATCAAATATACTCATTAACATTTGTGAAAACACGAGCTATATATTGCCCATGGCTGGAACTCGAACCTAAGATTCATAATTAGTGTACCAAGGCGCTACCAACTACACCACTGAAGTTCTAAGGAAGAAGCAAACCTGACAGCTAACTACTCTTTTAAGAAATGAACCCATACTTTCTGAATGCCTTTTGTTCTTATTACAGCCTCTTCCCAACTTCACTCGTGGCATCTTTTTCGCATCTAATTCATATTCCAGGCTATATAGGCATCAGTTATAATCAAATATACTCACTAGTGTATGTGAAAAAAGGAGTCATATTTTGCCCCTGGCCAGGACTCGAACCTAAGACACATAATTATTGTGCCAAGGCGCTACCAGCTACACCGCTGAAGGTGTAAAAGAAGAAACAAACCTCAAAGCTAAGTGCTGTACTAGGAAATGAACGCATTCTCTCTGAATGTATTTATCATATAATCACACAGTATCTTAATTATTTTCTTTTTGCCCCAGTTTTCTTTGTCCTAAGTGTGTCGTTAAAAAATGTCGACACCCAATGTTTTCTAAGAAATTATTTAATCATCATTTATGAGATGCAAGATATAAATTCTAATCTCTGCGCATAATTTGTGAATATAGAGTATTTGTAGCCATTTTTGTTTTACAGGTTTACCCATGCATAGTAAATTTAAATTTGAATTGGTTGTACCATTAATACTTGACTCTTGAAGTTGTAATATGTAACGCTTGAGAGTAAAAAGAGAGGGCTAAAGCCTCTGGAGTGAGTAGTAGACCATGTCATCTGGATAGGTATAGTCAGGAGAAAGTGTGCTTATAGCGGCCCACAGAACGAAATTTCGTGTCTAAAACAATGCATACAAGCAATGTATCATTTCGCAAATGCATTCTCTACTTTGCTGGTGGAAACGAAAAGAAGGATGTAGAATAACTGATATTATCCTGGTTGATATTTTTACAAAACTGTTGAGAACATTTTAGCAGAGAAAATTGTGTAAAAAATAAGAGTATACAATATGACAAGGTATGTGAAATTTTAGATAAATAGAGTACCATCAAATTGTAAAAATGTACTCACACATTATGTAGGGCTTTCGCAATTGTGGTCAAGTGAGGCAGAGAATAGAAAATTATTTATGCATAAATGATAATTTTGGAATGTCTTATAAAATTGTTGCAATATGATTCTGAGGACATAAAGCTGTAATAGTATAAATATGCTCTCTTGTGTGGCTTATAGAATTGTTAAAATATGATTCTGAGGACAAAAAAGTAAGAAAAGCTACTTTATTCTCATAGGTAGAGCTCATAAAATTATAGAAAAATGGTCTCAGGATAGAAAACGTAAGAGTCATAAATATGCATTCAGGTATGGCCTATGTGATATCTTGGGTAAATGCTTATGAAGTCATGGGAAGTTAATAGTAATATGAGAACTGTAAATATAGATATCGGTATCATTAGGGGTTTAAGAAATTACGGGGAAGTAAGAGAACAGGAGAATGCTCACACACACACACACACACACACACACACACACACACACACACACACACACACACACACACACACACACACACACACACACACACACACACACACACACACACACACACACACACACACACACACACACACACACACACACACACACACACCCAGGAAGGCTAAAGAAAATCCCAAGCTTTTCCACAGCTTTATCAGAGGAAAACTGAAGGTAAAAGAACAGGTTTTAAGGCTAAAGAGAGCGGATGGAAGCATCACTGAGACGGGCGAAGAGATCTGCAAAGAATTGAACAAGGAGTTTCAGTCAGTATTTACAGTAGAAAATACCCCACCCCCTCAGATTGCAGTGATAGAAGCTCAAGGGCCGGTATTAGAGAACATCAACCTTACAGCCACAGAGGTATGCAAAGCGCTGATGGATTTAGATGTTCATAAAGCTACAGGTCCTGATGACATATCCCCTCATGTGCTTAAAAAATGCGCAAACACAATATCAGTGGCACTAAGTATCATATTTAAGGAGTCACTGGAGTCGGGGGAGATTCCAAGATGCTGGAAACAAGCAAATGTGATACCTATCTTCAAAAAGGGAAGGAGGGATACGGCTCTGAACTATAGGCCAGTTTCCTTGACCAGCATAGTTTGCAAAGTTATGGAGAAACTACTAAGGAAACATATCTCTCTTCACTTGGAATCCTTCAACTTTTTGTCAGTGAGGCAACATGGCTTCAGAGAAGGTAGATCAACAGTAACAAACTTATTAGAATTTTATGATGAGGTAAGCCAAATCTTACAGGAAAGAGAGGGCTGGGCAGATTGCATATTCCTAGACTTCCAGAAAGCATTTGACACTGTTCCACATGGGAGACTTATTAGGAAGCTGCACTCAATGGCTAGAATAGGTGGAAATGTTTTGGAATGGATAAAAACTTACTTAGAAGGAAGGGAACAGAGGGTTAGAGTAAGACACTCAGTGTCTGAATGGAGAAGAGTTAGTAGTGGAGTTCCACAGGGTTCAGTTTTAGGGCCACTTTTGTTCCTTGTATATGTAAATGACCTACCAGAGTCTGTAAATTCATTCATGAATATGTTTGCAGATGATGCAAAGATTGTGAAGAAAGTAAAAAACGAGAACAATGGTAGAGAACTTCAGGAGGATCTAAATAATCTGCATGAGTGGTCAGAAAAGTGGCTAATGAAATTCAATGCCTCAAAATGTAAGGTAATGAGAATGGGTACAAGTGCAAGAAGGCCCAAGCTTGACTACTCGGTGGCTGGAGTACAACTTCAAGAGACAGAAAATGAGAGAGATCTAGGAGTAAACATACTGGCAGATTTGTCTACAGAAATACATATAAATGGCGTAGTAAGGGCAGCATATGCATTCTTATCAAATGTAAGGGTAGCCTTCAGGCACATGGACAAGGAAATGTTCAGAAATATTTATGTAACCTATGTGAGGCCAAAACTCGAATATGTAGCCCCCTTTTGGAATCCGCACTTGAAAAAACACATAGCTAAGCTTGAAAAAGTTCAAAGACATGCCACGAAACTGGTGCCAGAAATACGCAATCTCGGTTATGATGAGAGGCTGAGGGAATTAGACTTGCCATCACTCGAAGCTAGAAGAGTAAGGGGGGATATGGTGACAGTCTTTAAATTCCTTCATGGTTATGATAGAGTGGATAGGGATCGATATTTCGATATGGCTGGCTCTAGAACTAGAGGTCATAGTTTGAAGCTTCGTAAGAAAACTTCTTTGCAGGATGTAAGGAAATACTTTTTCAGTGTAAGAGTAGTTGATAATTGGAATTGGCTAAGCGAGGAGGTAGTTAATGCTATCTCAATCCATAGTTTTAAGGACAGGTACGATAAGTATCACTAAGTCTAAAATGGAACCGATCAGGAGACGGGAAGATACGAGCTTTGGGCTCTTTCCCGTAAACACAATTAGGTAATCACAATTAGGTAATCACACATGCACGCACGCACATACCCACCCACCCACCCAAACACACACATCGAAAGAGCCTTAAAAATTGCATGTCACTGATTAATAGGGTGCATGTTTGCAAAAAATAAAAAAAATGAATATGCATATCGAAGAGGTATTTAAAAATATGTGAAAGGAAGAAGTTTGGAAACTATAAAAACATGAATATAATTAGATGTTAGGTGTATGAAATATACGGGAAATTGATCAAAGTGGAAGAAAATATTATACATATTGATTGTGTGTGTGTGTGTGTGTGTGTGTGTGCTGTGTGTGTGTGCAAAATATGCTTTTAGATCATTTCAACTCTTCTTTTTATGCCTGTGATAATCGCAAAATTCATATGTCATCAGGCACCATTCCATTTATTACTTTTCAAATTCAGAATAAACTTAGATTACTCAGATCCACAAGACGCCACCTTGCGGATAATGAGAAGCAAATTTATGTAAACAAACGTTATTTACTAAGTCAATAAAGAATGTGCCTCTTAGGCCATTGTCCATACTAAGGGCCGTTATTGACACTGTAGGGAAGCGACATAGTTAAGCTTCAAGCTTGCTTCCTTAGTCCTCACTGTAGTTTAGATGCCTTGGTAGAGTTGGAGTAAATTAAGACATTTGGATATTAAATCTGTCTTCTCAAGAGCAGTTGAGGATAGGAAGGATGGCGTAATATCGTCTTTTAACTTTGCAGGGTTAATGGGTGTATTAATGAATCTGTGAAGTAAAAATATACCTTCCAGAACTAGTTCCTGGATAAGAGCTAAAATGAATGTTCCGTAGCTCCCATATGGAAAAAATGCTAAGTTTACTTAGTACTACTGAAGATGTGCCAAAGTTATTACATGAAGGTTGAATAAAACAGGATAAGTGTATACTAGTAATGTTATCCAAAAATGTATTAAAGTTACTATGGTATTAACCACATTTCATATTAGTCTTTTAGAATTGCTCATATGCCTTTTACTGACATAGCTCTATGCACAGAGTTGTTTGATTATTATTATTATTATTATTATTATTATTATTATTATTATTATTATTATTATTATTATTGGTGGTGGTTGTGGTGATGGTGGTTATTTTCTATCTTTATTAATGCTGATAAAAATGGTAATTATTTGGGAAAGCTTCTAAACTGCATTTTACATATGATGACTTTTAACCTTCATCTGTATAGATATGAAGTCTGGAATATGGAATATAAGAGGATTATGGATTAAACTGGAAGCAGCATCAAATGAATGTCATCATTGACCTATATTTGTATATCACAGTGAACCCCAGAAGCTTAAAGAATTAGATATATAGTTGCAATTTTCTAAAAGTCACGAAACAAAATTATTTAAAGGAGGAAAACAATAATTTGCGCATCCCATGGAAATTTTACTTTAAAATATATCTTTTAAGGTGTTTTTACGACTTTTACCTGTAGGTACATTTATACCCTAGAGGACACCCACACAGACACGGTGACAAATATTCTTACAAAAATCTCATGAAAGCTAGTTCTAAAGCCCTGAACATATATATTTTTACCTAATTTCTAGTATTCCTGAAACATGCCTATTGAAAATTCATGGCAGGTTTATTGTGGAAATTCCATGGAAATCTTATTTACAAGGATATTAAAGAAATGATTTCCTCATTTCTTTGTGTATTGAAAAAAAAATTTGTATTCTGTTGAGTGGCACAGAAATTTCTCGAAAAATGAGAAGCTTATGGTAGAGAAGAATTTCTTGAAAATATGTATTTGACAAAGATAATTTGTAAGGTGCTTTCCTGAGATCTTTGTGCATTTAGGTTAGGAGACATCTATGGACAGTTTAATCGGAAAAATTACCTTTAAATTCTAATTTTAGAGCATTTTCTTTATTTTCGTCTGCATTAAAAGATTGTTTGTACTTATGTATCAATGGAGAAAATAAGAGACACATAAGATATGGAAAGTCTTTGAAAATCTGAATTAAAAGCAGGGGTTCTTTTGATATATTCATGGATTGAAATTGCTATTGTGCCCTGAAAGAGCTACATAAATAAGAATCGTTCAGTAAGCTCATGAATATAACGCAACCCCTAGTTCACTCCCTGTTAGCAGTGGTGTTCCACAGGGCTCTATTCTTTTACCTACTCTGTTAATTCTCTTCATCAACGATCTTCCTCAGTCCCCATCCTTCTCTCTTCTCCATGCCTTTGCGGATGATTCTACCCTTCATTTTTCCTCTGCCTTTTCTTCACAACCTTCATCTGCTATTCGAAATCAGTCTCGTATCACTCTTTCTCCTACTCTCAACTTCGATTTGCAGAGATATCTGAGTGGGGCACCCAGAATTAATCCTATTAACATATTAGGAATCCAGATACCTTTAGCTTGTCTGAGAAGAATCACATAATTCAATGTCTTTATCTGCATCCAAAAAACTGGGGGTTTCTGTATCGGTTCCGTCATTACTTCTCTTTATAATTATTTAAAATCTATATAGGTCTTATCCGTCCGTGGTTAGAATATTGCTCGCACATCTGGGTGCTTCTTCTTATACTTATCTCGTTGATTGGTTGAATATAAGGCAGTTAGACTCATCAGTAACCCTTCTTTTACTTCTAATCTGAATTCTCTTTCTCTTCATAGAAAGGTATCATCCCTCCCTTTTATAATGCTGTTGCTTCCATAGCTGCTCTGATGAGTTGGTGAGTTGCACCCATCACCAAGCGGCCTCGTCTCACAAGTACTGTGTTCAGATTTTTAGCTCGCGGATTGGTCGGTGCAGCGACTGCTTCTTCTTATCTACCTCCAGACTTTGGAACTCTCTTTCTCCTTTTTTCTTTCCGAATTTTCATAACCGGTCTTCCTTTAAAAAACGGATCGATCGTCATCTCAGGGCCTAATCCTGCCATATTTCTATGTCCTCAGTACTTCGACTATTCTTTCAGCCTGTTCATTTCCTATTGTGTATCACTCCCTTATTTTTGCTTTGTTCTTAAGCTTCTACTTCCTTGTCTTTAATACTTTATTCGTGCTTGGGCCTCATGAGGGTAATTTTCTTGCTTGTCCTGGTGTCACACTCATCAAAATGAATGATCTCTACTGATCTTGCAATTAGACTGGTGTCTTCTTCTTCTTCTTCTTCTTCTTCTTCTTCTTCTTCTTCTTCTTCTTCTTCTTCTTCTTCTTCTTCTTCTTCTTCTTCTTCTTCTTCTTCTTCTTCTGCTTCTGCTTCTGCTTCTGCTTCTCTCTCTCTCTCTCTCTCTCTCTCTCTCTCTCTCTCTCTCTCTCTCTCTCTCTCTCTCTTCTCTCTCTCTCTCTCTCTCTCTCTCTCTCTCTCTCCTCTCTCTCTCTCTCTCTCTCTCTCTCTCTCTCTCTCTCTCTCTTTTTTTTTTTTTTTTTTTTGAAGCCCTGTACTTGAAGCTGCTTTTGATTTCTTTATTGTGGCAAAATTATTTTCATCACAATATCACTAAAAATCCTTACTCTTAATTGTCTTCCTAGCTTTTTTATATAAAAATGAAAATATTAGGGTTTTATGGTTTCACAGTGAAGAGATTCGGAGTTTTGGAGCTGAATGGTCGCCATAAGAAAAATAGATTGATTTGTCATATATATATATATATATATATATATATATATATATATATATATATATATATATATATATATTATATAATATATATATATATATATATATATATTCAAATAAGCACATTACATATGTGAAAACATGAATAATTTTTTACCCCGACCGGGACTCGAACCTAGGACTTATGATTACTAAGTCAAGGTGCTACCACTACACCACAGAAGGTTAAAAGGAATCCAACCTTATAGCTTATATCTGCTATACTTAGGAATGAACGCATTCTATCTGAATGCCACTATGTTCATATTACAGATTCCCCAACCTCGCTCGTGGCTTCATTTTAGCATTTAATTCAATTCCCAATCTCATTCGGGCATGAAATATCAAATAAGCACATTACATATGTGAAAACATGAATAATTTTTTACCCCGACCGGGACTCGAACCTAGGACTTATGATTACTAAGTCAAGGTGCTACCACTACACCACAGAAGGTTAAAAGGAATCCAACCTTATAGCTTATATCTGCTATACTTAGGAATGAACGCATTCTATCTGAATGCCACTATGTTCATATTACAGATTCCCCAACCTCGCTCGTGGCTTCATTTTAGCATTTAATTCAATTCCCAA
This sequence comes from Halocaridina rubra, assembly GCA_037179515.1. Lineage (NCBI taxonomy): Eukaryota > Metazoa > Arthropoda > Malacostraca > Decapoda > Atyidae > Halocaridina > Halocaridina rubra. The sequence goes on along the minus strand of JAXCGZ010013250.1, from coordinate 18,337 downwards.
TCTCATTCGGGCATGAAATATCAAATAAGCACATTACATATGTGAAAACATGAATAATATTTTACCCCGACCGGGACTCGAACCTAGGACTTATGATTACTAAGTCAAGGTGCTACCACTACACCACAGAAGGTTAAAAGGAATCCAACCTTATAGCTTATATCTGCTATACTTAGGAATGAACGCATTCTATCTGAATGCCACTATGTTCATATTACAGATTCCCCAACCTCGCTCGTGGCTTCATTTTAGCATTTAATTCAATTCCCAATCTCATTCGGGCATGAAATATCAAATAAGCACATTACATATGTGAAAACATGAATAATTTTTTACCCCGACCGGGACTCGAACCTAGGACTTATGATTACTAAGTCAAGGTGCTACCACTACACCACAGAAGGTTAAAAGGAATCCAACCTTATAGCTTATATCTGCTATACTTAGGAATGAACGCATTCTATCTGAATGCCACTATGTTCATATTACAGATTCCCCAACCTCGCTCGTGGCTTCATTTTAGCATTTAATTCAATTCCCAATCTCATTCGGGCATGAAATATCAAATAAGCACATTACATATGTGCGTTCATTCCTAAGTATAGCAGATATAAGCTATAAGGTTGGATTCCTTTTAACCTTCTGTGGTGTAGTGGTAGCACCTTGACTTAGTAATCATAAGTCCTAGGTTCGAGTCCCGGTCGGGGTAAAAAATTATTCATGTTTTCACATATGTAATGTGCTTATTTGATATTTCATGCCCGAATGAGATTGGGAATTGAATTAAATGCTAAAATGAAGCCACGAGCGAGGTTGGGGAATCTGTAATATGAACATAGTGGCATTCAGATAGAATGCGTTCATTCCTAAGTATAGCAGATATAAGCTATAAGGTTGGATTCCTTTTAACCTTCTGTGGTGTAGTGGTAGCACCTTGACTTAGTAATCATAAGTCCTAGGTTCGAGTCCCGGTCGGGGTAAAAAAAAAACTATTCATGTTTTCACATATGTAATGTGCTTATTTGCTATTTCATGCCCGAATGAGATTGGGAATTGAATTAAATGCTAAAATGAAGCCACGAGCGAGGTTGGGGAATCTGTAATATGAACATAGTGGCATTCAGATAGAATGCGTTCATTCCTAAGTATAGCAGATATAAGCTATAAGGTTGGATTCCTTTTAACCTTCTGTGGTGTAGTGGTAGCACCTTGACTTAGTAATCATAAGTCCTAGGTTCGAGTCCCGGTCGGGGTAAAAAATTATTCATGTTTTCACATATGTAATGTGCTTATTTGATATTTCATGCCCGAATGAGATTGGGAATTGAATTAAATGCTAAAATGAAGCCACGAGCGAGGTTGGGGAATCTGTAATATGAACATAGTGGCATTCAGATAGAATGCGTTCATTCCTAAGTATAGCAGATATAAGCTATAAGGTTGGATTCCTTTTAACCTTCTGTGGTGTAGTGGTAGCACCTTGACTTAGTAATCATAAGTCCTAGGTTCGAGTCCCGGTCGGGGTAAAAAAAAAAAAAAAAAAAAAATTATTCATATATATACATATATATATATATATATATATATATATATATATATATATATATATATATATATATATATATATATACATATATATATATATATATATATATATATATATATATATATATATATATATATATATATAAATAATTTTTACCCCGACCGGGATTCGAACCTAGGACTTATGATTACTAAGTCAAGGCGCTACCACTACACCACAGAAGGTTAAAAGGAATCCAACCTTATAGCTTATATCTGCTATACTTAGGAATGAACGCATTCTATCTGAATGCCACTATGTTAATATTACAGATTCCCCAACCTCACTCGTGGCTTCATTTTAGCATTTAATTCAATAAAATGAAGCCACGAGTGAGGTTGGGGAATCTGTAATATGAACATAGTGGCATTCAGATAGAATGCGTTCATTCCTAAGTATAGCAAATATAAGCTATAAGGTTGGATTCCTTTTAACCTTCTGTGGTGTAGTGGTAGCGCCTTGACTTTGTAATCATAAGTCCTAGGCTCGAATCCCGGTCGGGATAAAAAAAATGATTCATGTTTTCACATATGTAATGTGCTTATTTGGTTATTTCATGGCCCGAATGAGTTTGGGAATTTAATTAAATGCTAAAATGAAGCCACAAGTGAGGTTGGGGAATCTGTATTATGAATATAGTGGCATTCAGATAGAATGCGTTCATTCCTAAGTATAGCAGATATAAACTATAAGGTTGGATTCCTTTTAACCTTCTGTGATGTAGTAGTAGCGCCTTGACTTAGTAATCATAAGTCCTAGGTTCGAATCCCGGTCGGGGTAAAAAAAAATGATTCATGTTTTCACATATGTAAAGTGCTTATTTGGTTTTATATATATATATATATATATATATATATATATATATATATATATATATATGTGTGTGTGTGTGTGTGTGTGTGTGTGTGTGTGTGTGTGTGTGTGTGTGTGTGTGTGTGTGTGTGTGTGTGTGCGTGTGTGTGCGCGCGCGTGTTTTTTACCTTTCGACACCCACGACCTTTGCAAAGGGGATTGCAATCTGCGTGTATGTATTACGCACACACACACGCACACGCATATACACATACACACACCAACACACACGCACGTGTGTGTTTGTGTGTGTGTGTGTGTGTAGATACACACACGAAGATTGCAATCTCCTTTGCAAGAAACACAAGGAAACGCGATGACAAACTTCTAAAATAGGGACGTAAATTCCCGAAGAAAGGTTTAAATTGCTTTCCTCTAAAGCTGTTCCTCAGTATTGCATGCAGGAGTCATTTGCAGCGTTGATTTAACTATGGTATTGAAATATATATATATATATATATATATATATATATATATATATATATATATATATATATATATATATATATATATATATATATATATATATATATATATATATATATATATATATATATAGTGCAGTTTCCCCAACCTCACTCGTGGTTTCGTTTTCGCATTTAATTCAATTCCCAATCTCATTCAGGACTAACAGTAACCAAATAAGCACATTACCTATGTGAAAACATGAATCATTTTTACCCCGACCGGGACTTGATCCTGGGACTTATTATTACTAAGCCAAGGCGCTACCAACAACAGCACAGAAAGTTAAAGGGATACAAACCTCACAGCTTATATCTGCTGTGAGGTTTGTTTCCATTTAGCCTTCTGTGGTGTAGTTGATAGCGCCTTGGCTTATATATATAATAAGTCCCAGGTTCAAGTCCCGGTCTGGGTAAAAATTGTTCATGTTGTCACATATGTAATGTGCTTATTTTTTTATTGTTGGTCCCGAATGAGATTGGGAATTCAATTAAATGCGAAAACGAAATCACGTGTGAGGTTGGGGAAACTGTAATATGAACATAGTGGCATTCAGATAGAATGCGTTCATTCGTACCATATATATATATATATATATATATATATATATATATATATATATATATATATATATATATTATATATATATATATATATATATATATATATATACATAATAATATATTATATATATATATATATATATATATATATATATATATTATATATATATATATATATATATAAAGAATTATATCCAGCTAAGCGTAATCAAACCTGAAATCCTGTTAATAAGTCCTGGAAAATAACATTATGTTTGACAAGGCACGCTGTCTTGTGCTGAACTAAATGTATAGCTTAAGCATGCACCTGACCACCCTATCGCACATTCACAAACGTGCGCGTCTACGAGAGAGAGAGAGAGAGAGAGAGAGAGAGAGAGAGAGAGAGAGAGAGAGAGAGAGAGAGAGAGAGAGAGAGAGAGAGAGAGAGAGAGAGAGAGAGAGAGAGAGAGAGAGAGAGAGAGCTATTTGCATATGTGATGCGCTTGATTTCAGGAAATGCCAATCACTGCGCTAATTGCCATTCTCCTAAGACATTCACATGTGCCACAGTTATGATTGGCTAGACCACTCAGCTACACCAAATAGGTAGACATACTGATGTGCAAACACAGAGACTTAAAGCAACAATCATATGAGGAATCACGTCTGTGCTAATAACATCTTTTTCTAAAGCAGAAGTCAGAATATGTTTTAATAAGTAAGCAAGAAAATATAAATAAAGCAGAAATACAGAATATGACAATTTAAATGTTCACTTTAAAGGCAAGATACATTTTGAAAACACACCACACTTAACTCTTGTAAAGAGTCACATTTCTTCTCTAAATTAAACTTTTGACTGGGTTCCCCAGGCTTTCGATTGCATGTTGGATATATCAAAAAATCACAAACGTTATTACACATTTCTGTCTTTATAATTTCTCTCTTGGGAACTCATCAAAGCATAAAGTTATGTTTTCCTTTTCTTTTCTTGTCCTATTATTCATGATGTTCATAATGTAACTCGAATTTGGGCACATTTTTTAATATAATGGAGAGAATTTGCAACATGTATATTTTGTCTTGAATATTTATTTTTCTTTCTATCTTGGTTTCCAGTGCAGTGTAATTGCTTACAACAGATCTTACCATTCTGTAACCATTCTAGAAATGCATAATGTAAATGACTGAAATCAACCAGTCATACAATTATGTATATTTTTGTAGATATTTTGAAGAGCACTTTTGAGGCTGTTCCGCGATGCTATATTTTTTAGGAATGTATTTGCAATACCTTACAAAAAATCTATCGTTAGTTTCTCAGAAAGAACCCCTTTATAATATGAAAATCTTGCACTTTTATCCAGCGGTTTCAGTTCACAGTGACCTATTATTTTTCTCTAGAGATCCACTATATCTTCCACTTATTTGTAAAACTTTGTACTGCATCACTCCTGTTATTTCATTATTGATTCCAGTTTCGTTTTTTAAAAGAATATTAATTTCGGGGAAAATAAACACGAAACGGGGATAAATTTACTTCAGAACTTTGACAAAGGAAGTTTTAATGATAGTCTGAGAAAAAACATTCTTTACTGTTCTCAAAAAAGGATGTTTTTAATTATTTTTGACTCATTTTGAAGTTCATTAGGCCAAGAGATTAAAACTTCTAGATTAGGAAAGAGGTTAATATTTTTTTTAATAATGAATCATCGTATATTCGTAGTAGTAGTAGTAATAGGATGATATTGATGATGTGGAGGTGTACTTTCAAGCTTGATATCATTCTTAAATTATTTCCTCTGGTGACCTTGTATCATCTAGACCATTGCCTTTTTTTGGTTAGCCATGGCAATGACAAACCCCTTCACTTCAAGAGCTACGCCGTTTTTGCTACAAATTGAATACCAATTTATAATTTCCTGATAATTCCCTGAAAAGCTCGTATTTACCTCTACTTAGTTCCTCATCAATTTCCTTTGACATAAGATTAATGCAAGTAATAGATCCCCAGAATATTTCATCGAAAATCCAGCATCAGCTTTATTCTGTTCAGGTTTATCTACATGTCTTTGAAAGAAGAGGAGCAAGAGTAATAGATCTTCAGTAAAATGCCAAGGGCATCTCTTTATCAACCTTTAAACAACACCTCTTCTTATATGTATCATTTTGATAAGATGAAATGGATCCCGTGATTTATCATCTTTTTCACCTCTTTCTCCCAACCAATATCTACCGTTCATCTTGGACGCTAGTATGATAGTAAATGCCAATACCTTAGACACCTTCAAATGTAGATTAGATAGACATATGACAGAGGTAGGGTGGGTATGAATAGGTTAGTGCTTATTAGAAAAATCATAAGAAGAAAAATAGAATAAATAAGTAGAGTAGAATAGAATAGGTTAGACATGCTGAAAATACAATTAAAAAATGGAGCTGCCTCGTGTGTGCCAGTAGGCATGTTGCAGTGTCCTCTATTCTTATGTTCTTATGTTCTTATGATGTGGTTCAACCTGCTCCTAAGACAGGTGACCGCTCTATTCCTTCAGACTACTTACTTATTGCCCTAACCCCTGCTATCGCTAAAGTATTTGAAACATTGCTCAATTTTCACTTCTTTTAACGTCTTGAATCTAACTCGCTTATCTCCGATAACCAGTATGGCTTCCGCAAGGCATGATCCACTGGTGACCTCCAGTACTATCTTACTCATGAGGAACCATTGGAAATTCTTTGTCGCTGCCATTGATATCTGTAAGTCTTTGGACAGAGTCTGGCACAAGGGTCGGTCGTCCATACTTCTTGCTTATGGTATTACCCCTTCGTTCTGTTCTCTGATTTCCAGTTTTTTTCTAACCGTTTTATATCTGTGGTTGTTGTCGGCGCAACATCTGGCCCTTTCCCTGTTACCAGTGGTGTTCCACAGGGCTCAGTTCTTTCGCCTACTCTTTTCCTTCTCTTTATCAACGATCTTTTCAGTCCCCTTCCTTCTCTCTTCTTCTCGCCTTTGCCAATGATTCTATGATTCATTTTGCCTCTGTCTTTTCTTCACAACCTTCATTTGCTACTCGTAATCAGTCTCGTATCACTCTTTCGTCTACTCTTACCTCCGACTTGCAGAGGACATCTGCGTGGGTACCCAAAATTTAGTTAAATTTAGTGCCCCCGAGACAGCTTCTTGCTATCTTTTTCTCTCTCTTCCTGATAGCCCTATCGTCTTCGAAACTAACGAAAACTACTCCCTTAATTCTATTAACATCCTAGGAATTCGGATAGCCTCTAACTTGCCTAGGAAGAGTCACATGATTCAGATTTTCATATCTGCATCCAAAAAACTGGGGAGTCATGTTTTTGTCATTACTTTTCCTCTTTTCAGTTACTTAAAATCTATAAAGGTCTTATCCGTCCCTGCTTAGAATACTGCTTGTACATCTGGGGTACTTTTTCATATACTTATCTCTTTGATAGGGTTGAAGCTTAGGCAGACTCATCAGTGACTCTTCTCTTACTTTTAATCTGGAATTTCTTATTTTCGCCCTAAGGTATCATCCCTTTCTCTTTTCTATCGTTACTACTATCATTGCTGCTCCGATGAATTGGCGAGTTGCACCCCACCCCCACTGCCGAGGCCACATAACACTCGCCAAACGGTCTTGTCTCACAAGTATGGTGTGGAGATTTGTAGCTCGCGGATTGGTAGGTGCAGCGACTGCTTCTTTCCATCCACCTCCAGACGCTGGAATTCTCTTCATTTTTCTGTCTTTCCCAATTCTTATAACCGGTCTACCTTCAAAAATAATGGAAGGAATGTGCGTCTCAGACTATTGACCTGCACTACGATCGCTGTAAAGGGTCTGGGTGTTTTGAATTATGTATGGATATTTACTAATGAGCTTAAGAGATGTTGAGAGCATATTATTTACCTCCAGTATATTTTTAATACATCACACTTCATCAATTAGTGTGGATTTCTCTATATTTTAGGTGCTAATGTTATTAATCCATGAAGGCCAGAAACCAAGACAATACTTAGACAATCATAATAAAGGTAACAGGGAAACCTTCTCTGAAATTATAACATAAATGTTTTACTTCATAAAGATTTAACTCTATATTTCCCTCTATGGATTTTTGTTTGTGTCCATTCCACTGTTTTTCTTACATGCCACCTTGAAAATCTGCATATTTAGCTTTTATCATGACTTTTTAATCAAGAATATATATATATATATATATATATATATATATATATATATATATATATATATATATATATATATATATATATATATATATATATATATATATATATATATATATATATATATCCAATTACGTTCCAAGCTGTAGAACTTACAGTTAAACGGGCTCGTTTTAATTGTCATTTATCCTGCAGTTGCATTTATGAACAAATTGCAAAGTAATTTTGAGATGAGCTTGAAAACAGATTTATATATATATATATATATATATATATATATATATATATATATATATATATATATATATATATATATATATATTATATATATATATATATATATATATATATATATATATATCTTTTGACAAAAACTGGCACAAGATGTAATAAAGTGTAATTCAAATATAAATTAAAGATCTATAAATACAAAGAAATAATACCACACGAAGAGCGGGAAATATAATGAGATTGCGTCCACTAATTAAGTAATAATTAATGCAGTTAAGTCATTGTTGTTGCGAGTGCTCGACATAATTGCATTATAGTCACTTACGATAATATCGTTTGGGAAAAAGTTTACATAATTTTTCATCGCATACACTTGGGGAACGATGTTTATTTGGAAAGTTCTCGTGTTGTGCTTTTCATGTTTTATTGCGATACACTCCTCTTCATTATCATTCCTTTGCGTTTTCAGTATTTAGTTGCTATATTTAGAATAAATTGAGAACTTTTCTTACATGTATTATATATGAATTAATAGCAACATTATCAGACAAACAAGATAGATTGTAAACCTATACGAATACCAGATATACAGAAGATTGAACATACAGAGACAATGATAGATAATGTTAGGAAAATTAATAGAGAACTAGAGACATATATTAATGCATAGAGAGAGAGGCAAATGCTAAAAAGCATGATGAGGGAATATAATAGATAACTAGTCATTCTTTTATGTGCAAAATAATATCAGATAAATATGACATAGGTAACAGTTTTTATTAGTTTTACATATCGTGACTTTATGTTCAGTAGGTTTGATAGGTGTATAGGGACACAAGATAAGCAAAATAAGACGATATGCGTATCAACCTTTTGAAAAGAAAAATGTTGTAACTGAAAAGGAAACGAGAGATGACGAGAGACCGGAGAGAGAGAGAGAGAGAGAGAGAGAGAGAGAGAGAGAGAGAGAGAGAGAGAGAGAGAGAGAGAGAGAGAGAGAGAGAGAGAGAGAGAGAGAGACTTAAAAGGTGACTGTATTTCATCTGCTCGAATTTTTTTTTTTCTCGAAAAAGGATAGTGCTTCGTGTTCTTTAGTTTCACTATCCACATCAGAATATATATGCAGTAAGCAAGTTGAAAGAAAAGCGATTTCAAAGAGCTAATCTATATAAGTTAGGACAGACCAGAACTCTGAAAATGGGAACAATGCAGAGAATATAGTGAATTCTCCTACAACTAAAAGGGGGAAGTACAAATCTGAACAGCATATAGCAAGTACAAACCTGAACAGCATATAGATGCGTCATGCTAATTTTATATGTAAATAATATTTTAAGAGTATGGGAATAGGAAAAACCAGAAATTGGGAATACAAAAATTTACAGGAAATATTTTTCATAGCAATTGGAAAAGGAAGCAAAAAGTTTTTTTTTTTTTTTAGTTTATTTTGGTATATGCCCTGTACATATCAAATATTTAAAGCATATTGAAATAACGATGTAGGGCATGGGACCCAGAAAAAGACTATGCAAATAAATAATAATTCATATCAAATGGAATAAAAAAAAATGGGGGGGGGGTATGTATTTTACGCTTATGCGATATCTTAGCCAAAGCCAAATACTATGGCAACACAAAAAAAAAAAACGAATAGTGGAGGTAAAATGAGAATTTAAATTTTTATTTGTTTACCCTCTGGAATGAATATTAAAATAAAACTTTCTTTAGCTATTTTACCGTATAATTATTTCATATCTTAGCAATAATGGAAGACTGTGGCAAAGGGAAGGATCCAGCAAAATGGGGATGAAAAGGAAAATACAGTAATTTCTCTTAGCCCTTGGAAAGGGAATACAAACTTTTAGTGTAAGATATTTACCCTGATTATAGCAAGATGAAAAACTCGTTAAAAGATATTCTCTGCGCTCGATTTTTCATAAATATATGTCTTCCACCCCGCCTGCTGCTGAGGAAGGCTCAGGCAGACGGAGGAGGGAGTGCCAGTGCAGTCTGTCCGCTGTGCACGCCCAAATAAAAGTGCCCTGTGGGGCGGGCACAATATCAAAGAATAGCCTCACCGTATGCCCTGCGTGTCGTAAAAGGCGACTAAAAGTGGACGGGGCGGGGGGACTAGGAATCCCCCCCTTGTATAAACCTCCTGCGAGACGTCAAAGAAGAAGGGGAGTAGAGGGGAGAATAACTTCTCGCCAGTTTTCCTTCCTTGATGTCGGCTACCCCCCAATTAAAGGGGGAAACAGCCAAGGTATATGTATGTATGTATATGTCTTTCTCTACCCAAGCTTTTTTTTTTGTTATGGTAGCTTCTCTCTGGCCATCTTAGGATACAGTAATGTTATGGCAATTGTAGTTAAGAGCCCAAAGGACGATATTCTTCTTTGTCTTAACAGCTTTGATGTCCTGTCGTAGGTGGATAGAAATTTAGTATTAGGTATAATGTTTGGTGGCATGCTTGTGTTTTGATTTGTTCTCAATATTTTATTTCTTAGTGATAGAACATGCTTAAGGATACTTTTTTCATCTTTGCTATTGAATAAGTTTATTTCTTACCTAGTTTCTAATATATTTCTAGTAGTTGGTTTGTTTTTCTCAGATCTTGGGAGTTAGTTGAGCTTAGCCATACACATGTGTTCTAATCGTGTCTATATCATTATGTTGTAAATATTTTTCGAGTGGGAACCGTCTCTCACTGACTGACTGTATGGGAAAACAGGTATTCTGAAAAGTGAATCATACATTGTAAACAAAAGAAGTGTTTCAAGTCGAGTATCCTGTATCTAATAACAAATGCACTCCGAATTCTTAAAACCCATTATCTACCCTTCGTATTTTCGTTAAACACGTTTTAGAATCTGGTGATTTTCGTTCAAATTATGTTACGAATTGTGCCAGTGTTGCCTCCATACGTTTGTCGAGTTTTGACTTTTGTGTCCAATAAATATTCGGTCATTACTGATGAAGATATCATCAGCGGATTTTGTGCATGATCCACTGTGGGGAGATAAAATTAGCTTCGGTTCATTGTAAGCATAATATTTATTAATTAAAAATATATTCAAATGGATTTTGAAAAAAAAAATTAAATATGGTAAATAAACTGCAGATAGACAAAACAGACATTTAGTACAAGTGGATAGGAACACAAATAGTCAAAGAGACATGTAGCCGACGGTTGGATGACCAGAGGGAATTAAAAGCCAGGAAGCAATATAGATGTTGTGAAAGAAATACTTAGAGATAAAACAAAAAATTATGGAAATAAGCAGAAATATAAATATGCTCCGAGATAAGACAGAAAATTTAAAGAGATAAGTGTGAGGTAATAGAGTGTGTGTGTATCTTTATACTTAACAGTTATGATGTACGTTGTTCCCAGGTATTTTCCAAAATAAAAAAAAATTAATTAAAATTTAATATATATATATAATATATATATATATATATATATATATATATATATATATATATATATATATATATATATATATATATATATATATATATATATATATATATATATATATATATATATATATATATATATATATATATATATATATATATATATATATATATATATATATATATATATATATATATATATATATTGAAAAACAATTTTTGAATAATATCGCTGAATACATCAAGAAATAGAATCTTCAGATATTAACATATTATATTACTAAACATCTTGCTTATGATCTTCGCGGAATATATATATATATATATATATATATATATATATATATATATATATATATATATATATATATATATATATATATATATATATATATATATATATATATATATATATATATATATATATATATTATATATATATCTGTTTGTGCGTGTGTGTGTATGAGTTGCTAGTTATCTTCCTGAAAGTTGTAAAGGATATATACACACACGAATATTTCTGGTATACAAGCAAGTGAAATTATGGTTCACAATGATAGAGTTTACTTCATGCGAAAGTGGGTCTTATTTTATAAGGAGGTCATTACGGAATCCTTACGAGGCCTCATGATTTTACTATGCAATAAAGCTTTCTTGGGAAATTGCTAAAAGATGGATGGCATGTCTGCCAATGAAAAGGTTTCTAGAAAATAACAATGACGTTGTGTGGATTGTCAATTATGGTAATTTGTATGGACTGTTTAAAAATGACAATTGTGTTGATTTTATTATGAAAATTGTGTGATTTGTGTAATCTTGAAATTGTGTGAATTGTTTAAGCATGATAAGTATGTGGATTGTTGAATATGATCATTGGAAATTCATAATTCATAAGTACTCCAAGTTTCAATAACGAGAAATGATACTGTTCAAATTTACTCATAAGAGATCATTTAGTTACTGCCTTTACTGACGCTGGAATCATGCCGCTAAAATAAGTGCAAGATTATTCAAAAGCATTTTTTTAAATAGTGATATAAGCGAAAAGACATGAAATAATACATTGTCAACATTTATTTGAGAAATTATATGTCAATCACAAAGAGGAAATTTTTTTTAGTACACTTAGATACTAAGTACAGACGTGACTCAGTAGTACAGTCATTAATAAATTAGTAAATGTATTTTTTTTTGTCTTTCAAGCAAAAGTTTACATTTCCTCAAATTTGGTAATGTATGTCGATATTTTTTCAATTTAAAATTTCATTAGTTCAACTTCCTTTCGTGATTTGATAAATCACTGGAATTTCATATAATTTATCATTGTTGATGATGGAGAATAAATATCATATCTCCAGATTTTTTGTAGGATAGAACTGAAAAAGGTAACCTGGATGATGAGGTAGGAAAATTTTCATTCTTATACATTTGGCTCTTCGTAGAGAAGGACTGAGAAGGATACTTCTAGTTGTGGGCGTTAAAGGATATTTACTTACGTACTCCCTGTGTATCGTAGGAGAGGTGCAAATGGAAATTCCTGGAGGTAGGAAAGAACGAATGCCACCAACGCTCTCTGGCTGATCGTACGATCGGGCTGTATTGGCTTTCTCCGTTAGTTGGAAAGAATAAAGGTTCACCCTCGTATTTCAATGTATATCAGAGAAGAAGAGTTAAAGGAATAGAGAAATATGAACATGCAAGCAAGACCTCTCTATATAAATCCCTGTTCTTGCCTCAACACAATTGACAGAGAGAAGTGTAGACACATCAGCCTGACATGAATTTTAAGAGAAGCTTAATGAACACATCCTGAAGCAATAAAGCAGGTTTTATTAAGCAAACTCCATTTTTGCTATTTATTATCCCTGTGCTGCTCAGGATATTTTCAAAAATATTATCATATACCTAAACGATTAAAGCAAACCTCATTCCTAGGGTAACATATTAAAATCATTAGACAGTGTCACTAAGCAAGCTGTCTATGCTCACCTATATCCAGATATATTACAGATGTCAGACAATATTATCACATATTTGATATAAGGTCGACTTGCGTGTATCTCGCAGTAAAGTAAACTACAAGAAACACTAAAGATATAGTGTCAAATGGAATAGCTATTATTCAGCAAGCTCTCTTTGGTCAATTTTTATAGATATTGATCAGAGTTATTGAAATCATATCATCCCATGTTTGAAATGATGTAAACATGCCCGCCACCTCTCAGCAAAGTAAACTTACGAGGAACTGCTAAAAACATGCTGTCACTTCAAAGTGGTATTAATAGCTATCATGATGGGAATTTGAAGAGTGCCCCTGCAAGCAATTACTCCTTCATGAAAAAATATATAACGGCAAATGTTATTATTTCATTACGTGCCCCCTTTTTGGTAACAGATACTTTCCCTTGAGTACTGCTTTTTCGAGCTAAAAATTCTTTTAGTTCCAATTTAAGGGGAGGTATGATAGACAAAACTTTATTTCAGATTACATTTTTATACGAAAGGCGCAGAACCTGTTCACTGACCCTTAGCGAAGAGTGTCAATGGGTCCACTTAAGTGCCTGGAACTGCTACACAAGGTATGCCACTGCCTTATCTTTCTTATCCCCAAAAGACTCTGCTTAAGATGTATGAGACATCATGGGGAGTCGATCTCGGGACGTTCTGCTTGAGTCATATCAAATCCACTGAGCTTTTGAAGGGAGTGTTAACAATTTTGATTCCATATATATATATATATATATATATATATATATATATATATATATATATATATATATATATATATATATATATATATATATATATATATATATATATATTTATATATATATATATATATATATATATATATATATATATATATATATATATATATATATATATATATATATATATATATATATATATATATATATATATATATATATATATATATATATATATATATATATATATATATATGTTGCCTTATTATGTAGTTCTGGGATAATACACTATACTTTTTTCCTTTCTAGCTTAAAAGGTCCTCCTAATAAAAATTAAAACTTTCATTATAGTAATCTTTCATTTAACTCTGCTAAGGATAACTTTATTCACTATTACATAAACTCTTAGGAAATAGAAGCTCTTCTGCTCCGCAAAGTTTGTTAACACATAGTTGTCGATTCATAAACAAATTGTATTACGAGCTTCCTGTTACACTTAGAAACCTTGCTGAGAGGAAGTTGTAGCGTTGCTTCCGAGCTAGCTTCGCCGGGTTATGTTTCACTCATTAATTATTATACTGGAATCAGGTCTGGAGGCTCTTAGCTGCTGTCTAATATTTACTGGTAATGCAGGTTTGTGAAATCGATAAAACATTCGAAAAAAAGTAGGCTAATGTTTGATCACCATTACTATTTTATCTGCATTATTATATTTGCAGCCCTTTTATTCTTTTCTTAAGAAAAATATCTATCCCTTCCTTGCAAAGAGTCTTCTTTCTATATTCTGTGAGAGGGAGAACATAAAAATGAAGCCATCTCTGTCCCAAACCTCTCCCACCCATGGGTCGGGGGAAGGGGTAGTCATCAGGGGACTTAAACAGAGAATCAAGAAGTTAGAGGAAATGGTTATAAGCCTTGATGATAAAATTCGGAATATGGATGGAGAAATGAAAGAGAATGAAACACTCAGAGAACAAATAAGATCTTTGGAGGAAGCAAATAAAGCACAAGGGCAGGAGAGAAAGGAACCAGAAAAAAGAATAAAGAAGCTGGAAGGGGAAAAGAGTCAACTAGAATCTAGAATTTCTAAACAATAAGATAAAAACAAACAGCTGAATGACAACCTAAAGGAATTAGATGTTAGTTCACTGCTCTCTTCTGAGAGAGACGAGATTGCTGCTTGGAATGTTCAGATTAAGGAAAACATTGAACAGTTCAGAAAAGAGTTCCAGGAGCTGAATATGGAAAATGATGCCATGAAAACGTCCTTTGCTGATGCACTAAAGGGGAATGTGGCAGTAAAAGAGGCTGTAAAGGTGGTGGCACTGGAAAACATACAAACAGTTGACTATAAAGAGACAGTAATCGAAAAAATGAAAGACGTTGTGATGGAAAGGGCAAACCCACTCATCAGACAGGCACTTGATAAGGAGAAGACAGTGGTAATCTCAGGCATAAGTGAATCCCAGGAGCCAACATGGCAGGGGAGACTTGAAGAAAATAAAGCTAGCATTGTAGACCTGATAAGTAAGCTTGGAGTAGTATGTGGTCCTGAGGATATTGTAAACATACACCAACTAGGTAAATATTCGAGGGAAGGAAAGCCGAGACCAACAAAAGTAACCTTTGAGAGAGGGGAAACATGTAGGGAAATATTGTTGAGAAAAAAAAGTCTAAAAAGACCTTCAAGAATGCAAAGAAGTGTTCATTAGACGATACAGAACACAGGAAGAGATGGGAAAGATCAAAAACTTGTTGCAAGAGGCAAGAAGGTTAAATGATGAAAGAAATGAAGAAGAGAAGAAAAATTTTCGTTACAGAATACTTCCAGACAAAGGGGAGATAAAGAAGATAATGACAGAAGATCAGGGGATGGGGCCTCATTAAGATTGTTATACACAAATGCTGATGGATTAGCCGGTAAGGCAGTAGAATTAAAAGATAGGATTCACAACAGTAAGGCAGATATAGTAGCAATTACAGAGACTAAGTTGAGTGAGGACATAAACAGTGTCACAGTTTTTCCTAAGGGCTTCAGAATACTAAGGGTTGAAAGATCTGAGAGGACTGGTGGAGGGATAGCACTGCTCATAAGTGAGAGGATTCAAGTTGAAGAAATAAACTTGGCTATAGAAAGTGAGTTCAGGGAATTTCTTGTTGCTCGCATAAATACTGGGTCAGAGAGAATTATAATAACTGTTGTATACAACCCACCAAGGAACCAAAATAGGCTTGAAATTTATGAGGAAAGTCATACAGGTACTATTGAAGTCATAAACTCAGTTGTTAACATGGCACGGGAGAAAAAATGTAGGATTTTGATTATGGGAGACTTTAATCATAAAGAGATAGATTGGATAAATCTTGACCCACACAGTGGTGAGGACTCATTTGGGGCAAGATTCCTAGATTGCGTACAAGGGAATTTCCTACACCAGCATGTAATGGAACCAACAAGAGCCAGGGGTGGGGATGAGCCATCACTACTTGATCTAGTGTTCACAGATAATGTGTTGGATATTGAAAATATTGAGTATGAACCACCAATTGGAAAGAGTGACCACTGTGTGTTGTTGATGGAGTATATCATTGAAGACATTCTTCCTGAGAGTAGAGGCACTGAGGACATGAGGAGGAACTATCCGAAAGGAGATTACATCAAAATGAATGAGCTTTTTGCAGTTATTGACTGGAGAACCTTATTTTACAACAAATCTGTACAAGAAATGTATGACATCTTTTGTGAGAAATATGGGAAGATAGTAGATTGCTGCATACCTGTCACCAAAGTAGGTGTAATTCATGCCAGAGAGAAATGGTTCGATAATGGGTGTAAAAGAGCTAAGGAGTGGAGAGACAAATGCTGGAAAAGGTATAGGAGGAGAAAAAACATAAATGCCTGGCAAACCTACAAAAGAGCAAGAAATGACTACCTAAGTAAAAGGAGAGAGGCAGAGAGAGATTATGAGAGGGACATCACCAGGAAGGCTAAAGAAAATCCCAAGCTTTTCCACAGCTTTATCAGAGGAAAACTGAAGGTAAAAAAACAGGTTTTAAGGCTAAAGAGAGCGGGTGGAAGCATCACTGAGACGGACGAAGAGATCTGCAAAGAATTGAACAAGGAGTTTCAGTCAGTATTTACAGTAGAAAATACCCCACCCCCTCAGATTGCAGTGATAGAAGCTCAAGGGCCGGTATTAGAGAACATCAACCTTACAGCCACAGAGGTATGCAAAGCGCTGATGGATTTAGATGTTCATAAAGCTACAGGTCCTGATGACATATCCCCTCATATGCTAAAAAAATGTGCAAACACAATATCAGTGGCACTAAGTATCATATTTAAGGAGTCACTGGAGTCGGGGGAGATTCCAAGATGCTGGAAACAAGCAAATGTGATACCTATCTTCAAAAAGGGAAGGAGGGATACGGCTCTGAACTATAGACCAGTTTCCTTGACCAGCATAGTTTGCAAAGTTATGGAGAAACTACTAAGGAAACATATCTCTCTTCACTTGGAATCCTTCAACTTTTTGTCAGTGAGGCAACATGGCTTCAGAGAAGGAAGATCAACAGTAACAAACTTATTAGAATTTTATGATGAGGTAAGCCAAATCTTACAGGAAAGAGAGGGCTGGGCAGATTGCATATTCCTAGACTTCCAGAAAGCGTTTGACACTGTTCCACATGGGAGACTTATTAGGAAGCTGCAATCAATGGCTAGAATAGGTGGAAATGTCTTGGAATGGATAAAAACTTACTTAGAAGGAAGGGAACAGAGGGTTAGAGTAAGACACTCAGTGTCTGAATGGAGAAGAGTTAGTAGTGGAGTTCCACAGGGTTCAGTTTTAGGGCCACTTTTGTTCCTTGTATATGTAAATGACCTACCAGAGTCTGTAAATTCATTCATGAATATGTTTGCAGATGATGCAAAGATTGTGAAGAAAGTAAAAAACGAGAACAATGGTAGAGAACTTCAGGAGGATCTAAATAATCTGCATGAGTGGTCAGAAAATTGGCTAATGAAATTCAATACCTCAAAATGTAAGGTAATGAGAATGGTTACAAGTGCAAGAAGGCCCAAGCTTGACTACTCGGTGGCTGGAGTACAACTTCAAGAGACAGAAAATGAGAGAGATCTAGGAGTAAACATACTGGCAGATTTGTCTACAGAAATACATATAAATGGCGTAGTAAGGGCAGCATATGCATTCTTATCAAATGTAAGGGTAGCCTTCAGGCACATGGACAAGGAAATGTTCAGAAATATTTATGTAACCTATGTGAGGCCAAAACTCGAATATGCAGCCCCCTTTTGGAATCCGCA
>JAXCGZ010013249.1:180000-200906 GCA_037179515.1 Halocaridina rubra | reverse complement strand
AGCAATACGACAAACCTACTACATGACTATTACTCACAACCAGTTAAAAAGTGAGTGAAGTACATTTTTTTATAAATTGTACCTACATAGGAGTATTTTTGGGGGACACCCAGTATTTTAAGTCATAGGTAATGTGATTTTTACGTCAGTGACTCCCTTTTCTATTAAAAGGCTAAGACGGTGCCTTCTTGGCAAGGATTTTGGATTAGGAAAGTGTAGCAATTACCCAGAGTAAATGCCATTTCTAACCTCAGACCGTGGTGGGCCTAGAGCCCTTCCCTTCACGAATCAAACTCGTGAGCGTTACCCACGCGGCCACGACTGCAATATTTTAAAAGAGTCGTTTGGTAAGCCTCGATGACAAATAGAGAGGGATGCTGCCAGGAAGGTCATCTGGAGTAAATCCTGTGCCAAAGCAATGATAGACAATCAAGAAGTTATATCACATAGGAAGAGGATTGATCTCCCGATATATATATATATATATATATATATATATATATATATATATATATATATATATATATATATATATATATATATCTTCCTTCGACCTTATTAATCCCACTGAATAGCAGGGTCGGCCGCTCGAGTCAACTTCCTCTACTTTTTCCTATCCCTTGCATCCCCCCTCCTCCAATCCAACCTCAACCATATCCCTCCCCCCATATATTATATATATATATATATATATATATATATATATATATATATATATATATATATATATATACATAATTAGCTCATCAATAATTTGTCACTTTTCTTTTTTACTTTTTGCAAAAATATGAACACTAACACCAACAACACAATACAGATAATAATAATAATAATAATAATAATAATAATAATAATAATAATGATAATAATAATAATAATAATAATAATAATAATAATAGACAAAATGAGATCGTCTGTATAGCAATACTTAATTGCATTTTCCTCAGGGCTCTTTAGCCACTAAGATGACATCATTGGGTGTGATGTCATCCAACAGCCTTCATGATATGGGATGTTTTTCTTCTGTAAGCTTTGGGTGTTGAGGTTGAAATAGATTCGTGATCTACTGCTGATACTAGAGATACTGTCATTGACAAAGGCCTCTACTGCTGAAGCAACAAATAGCCTAAGCTCAGTAACCCCCGTTGTACTTGCTACCTCATTATCACTCTTCATGCTACTCCCCCCCAAAAAAAAATGAAAAAATAAATAAAAATAGTTATTTTCTAGCCTGACAATAAACGGTGATCTCCAAAAAGGCGTATACCAAGGCAGAAGGGACTACAATGCTTAATATAATTTCTGGCGAAGAGATCTATACCATAATGAGAGAATCTCTTTCTTTAGACACTCTTCAAAGGAGATAATATCTGAGGTAATGTGTCTCGTAATCTTGTATAAAATATACCTACCTCTATAATCATATATATATATATATATATATATATATATATATATATATATATATATATATATATATATATATATATAGAGAGAGAGAGAGAGAGAGAGAGAGAGAGAGAGAGAGAGAGAGAGAGAGAGAGAGAGAGAGAGAGAGAGAGAGAGAGAGAGAGAGAGAGAGAGAGAGAGAGAGAGAGAGAGAGAGAGAGAGAGAGAGAGAGAGAGGTGTACTATTTATCTCTGTACACATAGAGCTATATCAGTTATAGGTATGAGAAACAGGCTATTTAATAGAAACCAGTAATTATTAGAAGGGGGGAAATTGGATATCATCGTTCAACAATTATACCCTGACATATACCCAACAAAAATGCAACTGAGCATAAGAGCACAATGCATGGAATCAAAATTCAAAATGCATTACTCTCAATCCAGTGGATAAGATCAACTATTCCAACTAAGGCATCCTTTTGTGGCTTCGTACTTGTGATGTACCATGTTCTCTCTCTCTCTCTCTCTCTCTCTCTCTCTCTCTCTCTCTCTCTCTCTCTCTCTCTCTCTCTCTCTCTCTCTCTCTCTCTCTCTCTCTCTCTCTCTCATGAAAATGCTTCAAGTATTTTACAGTTTGAAAAATGTTACTTTCAATAGATGCACATCCTCGTTTTCTTTGGTTATATTTTTAGAACCTCCTCATTTAACTATCTCTTCTTTGGACTCCATCATCTGACTCCATTTTGTGTATCCAAAAATTACGGAAAGGTTCGGGAAATCTGTTTGATATTTGGTAAAGGGAAGGAATTCTCTTTTTCAATGAGTGACACCAGAATGGGAGAAGAAAACTGCCCTCATAAGTATTGTGACTCGTCAGACGTGAAGGGCTAATAAAAGACGTATAATGAACATGTAAGAATGTTTTGTGTAGATGTAGACATGACTGAAACACACTATTAACATATAACGGCAAGAGGAAGACATGATGCCCACAATGCAAAAAAAAGTCTAAATATAAGTTTCAAGTAAAGAAAATACGTCTGAAAAAAGCAAGAAAAATTATCCTATGTGGCAAGTGACTAAATCTGTATTCTGAATCGTTATTATAGCATGATAAGACATAACTCACAAATAATAATAATAATAATAATAATAATAATAATAATAATAATAATAATAATAATAATAATAATAATAATCTATTTTCAATCGGCCAAAGAGAACAAGAATTATGTTTACCTTCATTTCGGAGGAGGTGTTCCAAACCTAGAGTTTTCGATATCCACCACTGGGGGTGGCCGGGCCTTGGTGGGCCCACAGGTGGGAATAGGAGTCACTGCTTCCTCCTCTCCATTGGTAAAGCGAGTTCTCTTGTCATTCTCGTATTATTCCATTCAGCCGTAACGTAGAACACGCGGAGGATGACAAACATTATATAATAATGATATAAGCCCCCTCCCCTCCCACGCTATCAGTAAACATTAACAAAAATATAAAATCACGCCATCCGAGACAACATTACACTCCTGATGATTAAGTAGAACTAAACCAGCCACACAAGTGATGGTGTGACGTGATGGTGGCAGTGTTCCCAGTGGAAAGTTTCAAAATGCATCCCAAAACTTTCCAAACGGTACCATAATGACCAAAAACGTATCCCATGCAAATCAAAAACTATCCAAAAATTATATATCACATATATTATCACAGCATATACATATTACTAATAAAAGTGTCAAAAGCATAAACTAATGTTATTTTCCCTACTGTTGGTATCCAGTTGTATACTGTACAATATCTTCTCCAAGATCGTTTGTCTGGCATTGGAGCGCAAGAGCTGCGTTGATGAAATTCTATTTAAAAATATTTGTTCAGATGCCTTACTTATTTTCATGTTATTTTTTCTTATTTTAATAAAGGCATACACTCACAGTCTGTGGTGTATATTTGACAAATATGTAAAGAAACTTAGAAGATATTAAAAAATAAATCCTTTGCTAACAGATTTTTATGAAATAGAAATCATAAATAATGACTTCTTATGCAAACAGGTGTATATTAAATTGTAAAGCTATACAAAATAAAACGCTCTTCTGCTAACTAGCTAAAAGTAAAAGGGAATTCTTATGCTAAGAAATTTTTATCAAACTGAAAGACTTCATTTGTAGCTTACTGTTTGAATGCATCTTGGGATGATTTTATCATAGCAGCTACTTGGTTGCCAGTCAAAACAAGTAGTGTTGCCACCATCTTCTTTCGTTAGTATTAGACCATTTACTGCTTCATTGTTTAAGCTGTTTCTGTTATCAGTTTTCATAAGTTTCACCTGTGAAAAAATTATCTCAACTGCAGTTGATAAATGGGACAAAACTAATAAATCCAAGATGAACTGATATAATTTGGGAAACATCAGTTCCCCATCACAACGCTTTACTATATATACAGAGCACCGAAATTCACCAGGGTTTTCTGTGTTGCTTACAACATCAAAATGAAATGGGAGAGCTCTCCATTTATCGCTACACTGATCATAATCAGCTGCACTTATAAGGTGAGGGAATTTAGAAGATAAAGGAACTAAACTCTTTACAGAACTTTCTCTCACTATAACTGGATCGCAAACATTCAAAAGTGGTAAAATATTATTCATACCCTTCAAACGCTTACATATCTGACTCGCTGGTTCAATATAAAAGTTGAGGCATCATATTTCTTAAGTCTGATAATTCACCTGCTAATGTTATAATTTCAACCTTGCTGCCAAAATACCATTCGTCCACTATCAAAAACTTTGAAGGATTATTGCAGCTTACTGTGAAAACATCAGGAGTTGGCATAAGAATATTTCTCTTAATGTAACTTCCAAGAATAGTTTTATTGAATGCACAGATATTAGCATAAGCTACATGTATCTTCACAGTCTCACTTTGGAATTCTTGGTTCATCGTATTGATTACGGGTAAAATGTAACTTAAAAGAGCAAAATACAGCTTAAAAAGAGGTTTATTAAAAGCATCAAGAATCTGACCTGCAGTTTTATTATCATCTTCTGAAGATTCAGACTGAAAAATAACTGAGGAGCAGATCAATGCTCTAAAATTCTATTGACTACTGATTCTAAAGATAGCCATCTAGTATGGCAAGGATGTAAAATTCTATGACAGTCAAGTCTTACAAACCTTTGAAATTCTTTGAATTTACCCAGTCCCTTAGGGTTGTGATTTATTAAGTTATGGATATCTTTACAAAGTTCTTCAGTAGATCGGGGAAGCTTAAGACAAGCAGAAGATGAACACAGGTGTAAGGAATACATATGCATCCAATTATAAATAAATTTGGAATTACTGTTTGCAGTTTTGCTTTAAGTCCTCCAATGTTCCCTATCTTATCAGATGCATTGTCTGCTGCATATCCAATCAAATTTTCAAAAGGAATTCCCTTGGCTTCAAAATACTTCTTTAGAATCTGAAACAAACCATCAACATTAGAATCCTCCACATCTAATAAATGCAAGTACTTATATTGAACAGCCTCTCTCTCTCTCTCTCTCTCTCTCTCTCTCTCTCTCTCTCTCTCTCTCTCTCTCCTCTCTCTCTCTCTCTCTCTCTCCTCTCTCTCTCTCTCTCTCTCTCTCTCTCTCTCTCTCTCTCTCTCTCTCTCTCTCTCTCCTCTCTCTCTCTCTATGTATCTATCTATCTATCTATCTATCTATCTATCTCTGTTATCTATTCTAACAACTATAGCTACTTGTTTAGGTATAGAAACATCAGTACTCTCATCAAGTATGCACGAATCAGGGTTGGCATGATTAAAATAAAATTATTTTAACCATGTAATTATAATCGATTATAATCACATACAAAAATCAGTTATTAAAATCAAAATATTTTTATTACAAATATAATATGCATACTGTTCACCACTATGACCTAAAAATTACAGACATATAAAATCACAATACACTGTAGATTTCGGGACATGCTCCTGGCTACTCAGGTGTAACTTGTACTATGGCTGACTGTATATAGTCCTACCTACAGAACTGGGAGATTTTAGTGAAAATATGTGTGGAACACAGTGATGAAATTGAGCAGCAAATACTTAGGAAGGTCAGTGACAAGGCATTAAGCAGATTTGGTGAACATTATCTAGACAGACTCAAACCAATTGCAGTGGCATTAGATAGACTTCAGTGTGAAGATGCACTCATTAGTGATGCCGAAGAAGTTTGGTACAAACTTGTATGTGATTTGCAAGAATGTTTAACAGAGCAGCAAGATTTCGATAAGTCATTAAGAGGAAAGAACAAGACTTACACCTGCTCGTTACCTAGAAAATTTAATTGACCCAAGGTAACAGGGTAGATGTTTCACTGCTGACGAGATTGATAGGGCAGAAGAGGTATGTGGGAAAAAATTTTCCCCAGTTCCTTCCAACATTAATGCTATACAGAGGCAAGACCACGCTTTTCAAGGAAATATATTTTAAGGTTGATGTTGTAAATACTCTATCACCTCTTGCTTGGTGGCAAAATATTTCAAGAGTCATTAGGGACTGTATGATGGTGCCTGCCCAGTTACACACGGCTGTTGCTGCCTCAGCAGGAATTGAAAGAGTTTTTTCGACCTTTGGACTTGTCCAGTCAAAAATTAGAAACCGTCTAGGAAATGAGAAATCATCAATGCGTGTTACTATTTTCAAGCACTTCAACAAAAACAAATGCATTTCCTGATGCCCCATACTGATCTTTTTGCCTTCTGTGTATCTAACCTGAACAGTTAAAGAAGGATACCTCTTGTTATTATATGAATTTCGAAATTTGCTTATTATGACTTGTATTGCATAATAATGTAAAAGTAGTTTTTCATATTTTGAAACAATAACTAATTTTAGATCCAGGGTGTATTTTTTAATTCTTTTATACAATTAGCCTTATGTAATTATAAGCTTCTGTATCTTGGTGTATCTTTTTCAACAGTGGTGTTTAGTATTTTCAGTTTTTCACACAAGTCAGTAATTCCATTATAGGAAATATTTATCAGTATTAGAATGGTTAAAAATGTACCATATTAATTTTCATTTTATTTTCGATTAAATAAATAACACTGTCATCTTGTGTGTAATTAACCTTTTCATGCTAATATTTGAGCCAAAGTATACCCACAGCAAAAATGAGACACAGAGAAAGACTCTTTTACATATTACGAGAAAGGGTTTATACACACTGCACAGAAAAGAAATGAATGCAATACTGAATAACATTCAAATATGAATGAATAAATGTGTGCAATTTTGAAAAATAAAAAATATATATATATATTATAATAAAAACAATCTGATTTTAATAGAAAAAAATATTTTTCTTATTTTTATTTAAATAAATCGAAATTTTTTTTCCAACCCTGGCATGAATATTTATGAATCTTTAGTAATTCCAATAACTCATTCAAACTCTCACAGCCAGTGCAATTAACGACAATTTCTCTTGATGCCTGCCTACCTGACTCAATATTCTGCAGTATCTGAGAATCTGGAGCGGCACTTTTCATAAGCTTTATAAGGTGGTACATTACATGAAATGGGATAGTATGATCACATAAGAATTTTAACATCATAAGCCTAAAGCTAACTACATCCCTATTTGGGGCATCTTTCTTAGCCAATAAAGTTGCGACAGATTCGGTTTTAGCAGATTCCGCTCGAGTAATATGGTAACCTGTCTTTAGGTGTGAAGAAATGAGAAATAGTATCCTCAATCAATTTCAAACAAACTCTACAGTATGCTTTATCTCTGAGTTCCTGTTTATCACTTTGGTACTTTGTAATACACTGTAGTTCAGGATACTCTGACCATTTTCCTACAAACTTTATTTTCCTCTTCTTGAATAGAAAAAACTTATGTATGTGTGTGTTTGTGTGTGATTCAAATTCTTTTCAACAAATTAGAAATTTATAGTAAAATCAGAGGATCTAAAACCAAAATACTTATAACATACTTTTAAATTAATCATTCTTGTTATTATAAATGTGTCTTGTACGAGTGCATAGTATAAAAATGAGTATACAGAATATAAATGAGGAAGGTGGGTGAAGAATATGTCCTCCGTGTTCCCCTGCGTGTCGTAATAGTCGACTAAATGAGGCGGAGCGGTGGACTGGGAATGCCCTCCTCTGTATTTTACGTCCTATGAATAGCCAAGAGATGTGGGGGTAACAGAAGAGATCCAGCCAGAACCCTAGTACTTGGGTCTCTGAATGTGTGCGGTTGTGGTGTAAATGAAAGTAAGAGGGAGGTGATAGGGAGTATGTTTGTGGGGAGAGAATTAGATGTACTTCCATTGAGCGAAACTAAGATAAAAAGGAATGGTGAGGTGACATTTGGGAGGGTAGTAGGTAGGGTGTCTGGAGTTGAGAGGGGGAGAGGAAGGGAGGGCGTGGCTCTGTTAGTAAGTGAAGAGATGAATAAGTGTGTGGTAGAATGGAAGGAAGTATCTTCTCGAATAATCGTGGCTAAAATGAGGCTGGGATGCGAGGCTTGGGCGTTTGTGAGTGCATATGGCCCTGGCAGTGAAAAAATTGAGGAAGAAAGAGAAGAATTTTGGATAATATTGAACAAGTGTGTGGAAGACTTGGAAATAAATGTAAATGTGGTGTTGATGGGAGATTTGAATGCTAGAGTAAGGAATAAACCAGGGAATGGTGTAATTGGGAAGTATGGATTACCTTGTTTGATGAGTGGAGAGAAAATGATAGAAATGTGTATTGAGAGAGAGATGTTGATTTCTAATACTGTATTTATAAAGAAGGATGTGCACAATTATACATGGGTCAGTGTGGATACTGGAAGAGTAGTTGACAGAGCATTAATGGATTATGTTGTGGTGAACAGGAGGGTGATTGGAAGAGTACTAGAGGTGAATGTACTGAGAGGAGCTAGTGATGGAATATCTGATCATTATTTTGTGGAAAGAAGAGTAAGAGTGGAAGAAAAGTGGAGAAAGAGAAGCGAGAGAGGAAGTGAGGTGCTAAAAGTGAATGAATTGTATAAGAAAGAGTAAAACTGCGAGTATAAGGCTAGTGTGAGAAATGTGTGGAATGTAGTGAAAGAGAAAGTGTAGGAGGGAGTGGAAGAAGAATGGGGTTGTTTCAAGGAGGAAGTGATGAAGCGTGCCAAGGCAGTGTGCAAAAGGAGACTAACTGGTGGAAGTAAAGGAAAGGTAGTGAATGGCATAATAAGCAGGTGAGTGCAGTAGTAGCAGGCTTATGAGGTATGGTTGCAGGTAAGTAATGTAGAGACGTAAGAAAGGCATTGTGCAAAGAGGAGGTTAGCGAACCACGTGGTGAGGGAGGCAAAGAGAGAAGCGGCTGTAAGGTGGGGTAGATGTTTGTCTGAGAAATTTGAAAGGAATAAAAAGATATTTTGGAAGGAAGTGAAAAGAGTGAGGAAAGGTGAATGCGGTAGGTAGGAGAGGGTGAAAGGAGCAGATGGGCAATTGCCATTGGATGATATAAAGGTGAGAGAGAGATGGGCTGAATATTTCAAGAACCTGCTAAATGAGGAAAATGATCGAGAGGCAGAGATTGTAGCTGTGGAAAACGAATGGAGAATGCCAATGTTAGGAGATGAGAATGATGGAGATATAACAAAAAGGGAGGTGCATTTGGCACTGAGAGCAACGAAAGCAGGTAAAGCACCAAGGATAGATGGGTGTCATGCTGAATGCTTGTCAAAAGGTGGGGAGGCATTAGTAGGATGGATGGTTAGGTTATTGAATGTATGTTTCAGGAAGGGAGGGTCCCAGTTGATTAGAGGAATGCATGTGTAATTCCACTTTACAATGGGAAGGGAGATAAGTATGAGTGTAGTAGTGTTAGGGGAACTAGTCTGTTGACTGTAGTTGGTAAGGTATATGGAAGAGTGTTAATTGAGAGACTTAGGAAAGGTACTGAAAGATTGATTGGGGAAGAACAGTGTGGGTTCAGGAGAGGAAGAGGATGTGTTGATCAAAGTGTTTGAGGTACGACAGGTGTGTGAAAAGTACTTGGAGAAAGGTGAGGACACTTTTTGGGGCTCTATGGATTTATAGAAACCATATGAGAGGGTAGATAGAGAGGGGTTGTGGGGGGTGTTGCGACTGTATGGAATAAGTGGAATTTGTTGAATGTGGTGAAGAGTTTTTACATGAATAGTAGAGCTTGCGTGAGAGTTGGGAATGGTATGAGTGATTGGTTTGAGGTGAATTTTGGGTTACGTAAAGGTTGTGTAATGTTGCCATGGTTGTTTAATGTGTATATGGATGGAGTGGTAAGAGAAGTGAATGAAAGAGTATTGGAACTAGTGAGTGAGGATGGATGTTTGTGGAAATTGAGTCAGTTGCTATTTGAGGATGATATTGTACTGGTGGCTGATACTGAAAATGAACTGAATCATTTGGTGACTGAGTTTGTTAATGTGTGTGAAAGAAGGAAGTTGCAGGTGAATATTGGTAAAAGTAAAGTCATGAGATGAATGAGGAGTGTTAATGTTGGCAGACTGAATGTAGAAGTGAATGGGGAGTTGCTTGAAGAAGTTGAGAGTTTTAAGTATCTAGGGTTGCATGTATCAAGGGGTGAACGAGTTGATGTAGAGGCAAATCACAGAGTGAAGGAAACATGTTAATGCCTAGGTGGGTTGACAAGTGTGATGAGAAATAGATATTTGGGAATGAATGCAATGAGAAGGATATATGAAGGTGTGATTGTGCCGACAGCATTGTATGGAACAGGGACTTTGAATGCAAGAGAAGTTGAAAGGAAGAAGTTGAATGTAATGAAGATGAGGTGTTTGAGAGGTATAACTGGTGTATCTAGAATAGATAGGTAAGAAATGAGGATGTCAGGCAGAGAACGGGTGTTGGAATGAAGCTGTCGGATAGGTTAGATCAGAGAGTGTTGAGATGGTTTGGACGCATGGAAAGGATGAGTGATGAACGAATAGTGAAGAGAGTGTGGAGTGCAGAAGTGATTGGAGTTAGGTCAGGAGGGAGACCTAGAATGAGATGGATGGATGGCGTGAAAAGTGCACTGATTGCACGTGGAATGTCAGTGGAACAGGGAATAGTGTGTGCAAGAGATAGGTATGACTGGAAAAAGATTGTACTTATATGACTCATCCCAAAGAGATTTCTCGCACCTGCTAACTCATAAGTGTTACTATTGGTTTTATTGTTGCTTTTCTGATCAGTATTGCTGCTTTTGCTAGTATAAGTGATTTTTTCATCATTAAAATTATTCTTATTCCTAATGGCTAAAGAGTTTTCGCTTGAATTCCCAGATGTATTACTAATTCTCGTTGTTAATGTTAATAATTCTGTAAAGAATGCTATTGCTCTGATTATTGGTGTTGCAGTTATATTTGTTGTTATTTTCTTATTATTAAAACTTTCGTGTTTATTGTTAAAATTCTTGTTTTCGTTGCTTTTTTGTCATTATTGTTAATATTGCTGTTACTGATATTTTAATTATTTATTACTATTTTCTTATTTATGATTTACAAATTAATTTTTTTAGAGTTGTCATTCTTATTACTAATTCTAGTAGTTATTGTTACTATTGCTAATATGAATGCAATGGCTTATAATATTGGTGTTTTCGTCAAATAGTTACAATTTTGTCATTATTACAATTTCGTCTTTATTGCTACTATTGTTGTTCTATTGCTATTTTCATTATTATTGTTAATAATTCTACATTTAAAGGTTCTTTCATTATACTGTTATTGCTAATAATTTAAAGATATTTGTTAGTATAGCTTTATCTACCACTAAGCATGATGGTTACTGCTACAATTGATATTATTATTGACATTCTTCCATTAATGTTGCTTTTCTAAAATTATCGCTACTTTTGTCTCTTTTTATTATTACTTTTGTTATTATTCTAATTTCTTCTTAATAATCACGGGCCATTTTCTTTTAGCATTTATTTTTATTTGTGTTATTATTGATGTAATCTTCACATCATTTGACTTTTTTCTCAGTACTGCAGATATTTTTGATATTATGGGAATTACTATTATTTTTCATTTATTATTGCAATTTTGCACATAATTATTACTATGGCATTATTATTGCCTTTTTAATCAGTATTGCTATTTTTTCTTTTCATAAATGATTTTCTCATCATTGATATTATTCTTATATCTAGTGGCTAGAGAATTTTTTTTTAATTTCCCTTTTTATTTATTATTAATTTTAGTAGATAATGCTTTACTATTTTTGTAACTAATGCAATTGCTTTAATTATTGGTGTTGGGGTCATTTTTTTATTTTATTACAACTTTATTGATATTATTAATATTTTTAGTATTATTCTTACAATAGTGTTATTATTACAATTTTGCTCATAATTATAACTATTTGTTTTATTATTGTTTTTGTTATCAGCATTGATCCTTTTGCTTGTATAAGTGATTTTTACATCATCAACATTATGCTTATAAGTAAAGGGTAAAGAGTGTTTCTTTGAATTACCATATGTAGTATTTATTTTCGTAGTCAATGTTAATATTTATTTTTAATTTTAGAAGATATTATTGCAGTTTTTGTAATAAATGAAATTGCTTTGATTATTGATGTTGGAGTCATTTTTGTTATCATTACAACTTGCTTCTTTATAGTTACAATTATTGTTTTCGTTGCTGTTATTGTCGTTATTATTACTAATTCTCTTATCAATGCTATTTTTTTTTCATTATTGCTAATGATGTTGATATTATTACTATTTGTATTACTATTGATGCAAAAAGTGTGATTATTGCAATTTTGCTCATAATTGATACTATTTGTTTTATTATTGCATTTTTTATCAGTATTGCTGCTTTTGCTGGTAAAAATATATTTTCTTCATTAACATTATTCTTATTTATAATGAATAAAGAGCTTTTGCTTAAATTACCCTAAGTATTACTAATTTTGTAGTTAATGTTAATATTTCTGCAAAAAATGGTTATTATTGGTGTTGCAGTTATTTTTTTTATTTTGTTATTATTTCACAAATATGGTCTTTATAGTTACAATTCTTGTACTGATTGCTATTTTGATCATTATTGTTAATATTGTTGGCACTATATATATATATATATATATATATATATATATATATATATATATATATATATATATATATATATATATATATATATATATATAGACTCTGAGGCGTCAGGTCGAGGGTTCGCGCCCCGTCACGGTCTGAGATTAGCAAAGGCATGCACTCAGGGTAAGGATTACATCTGCCAAAACAAGTCTTTCGCAAGAAGGCAACCGTCCTAGCCCTTGGTAGAAAAGGGAGTCCGTGACGTAAAACTGGAACGGAGCATATAAATATATATATATATATATATATATATATATATATATATATATATATATATATAGTGTGTGTGTGTGTGTGTGTGTGTGTGTGTGTGTGTGTGTGTGTGTGTGTGTGTGTGTGTGTGTGTGTGTGTGTGTGTGTGTTCCGTTCCGGTTTTACGTCACGGACTCCCTTTTCTACCAAGGGCTAGGACGGTTGCCTTCTTGCGAAAGACTTGCTTTGGCAGATGTAATCCTTACCCTGAGTGCATGCCCTTGCTAACCTCAGACCGTGACGGGGCGCGAACCCTCGACTTGACGCCTCAGAGTCTATATGTATATACATATACATATACATATACATATACATATACATATACATATACATATGCATATACATATATATATATATATATATATATATATATATATATATATATATATATATATATACACATATATATATATATATATATATATATATATATATATATATATATATATATATATATATATATATATATATATATATATATAAAGGGGGAATTAAATAAACCTCTTTAGCCACTACAAACAAGAATAATATTAATGATGAAAAAATTAATTAAAACAGAAAAAGTAACAATTATGATAAAAGAAAAAGGCAACAAATCAAATAATAATTATTTTGTGGAAAATTAAAATAATAAATGAAAAATAATAGTAATTCCCAAAATATCAAAAATATATGTAGTACTGACAAAAAAAGTCAAAAGATGCAATGATAACATCAATAATAACAGAAATGATGAAAAATTGTAAAAAAGGGCCTTTGAATATTAAGAACAAATTAGATTTATAACACAAGTAGTAATAAAAAAGGAGAAAAATAACAATAATTTTTGACAAGTGGCAATAATGGAAGAATGTCAAGAATAATATCAACTGTACCAGTAACTTTAATTCTAAGTAGTAAATAGAGCAATGCTAACAAATACCCTTTAATTATTAGCACGAACAATATAATGTAAGAAAAACTGAAGGTAGCAATAGTAACAATAACGACCCAAATAGCAAAAATAAAGACTAAATTACAACAATATTAAAATTGCAACTGTTTCACCAAAACTCCAATATTAAAAGCAACTGCACTGGTATTAACATAGTAACAATAACTACTTATATAAGTAAAAAGTATGGCAATTCAAGCAAAAATAATCTAAAAATCAGAAATAAGAAAACAGTAATGAAAAAGAAAATAAAAATGTAAGTAATACGAGCAATATTAATATTATTGACCAAAATAGCAATAAAAACAAGAATTGTAACTATAAAGACCAACGCTGTATTACTAACAAAATAAAAATAAAAATAGCTGCAACACCTGTAATCAAAGCAATTGCAGTCTTTACAGAACTATTAAGATTAACTACGAAAATTAGTAGTACATAAGGTAATTTAAGCAATGACTCTTCAGTCATTAGAAATAGGAATAATGATAATAATGAAAATATCACTTACATTATTACTATTGTAACGACTGTAGTTACTTCACTACTTCAAACGAAAAGCAAGAGTTATTTTACTAAATATATAAAAGAGGAGGTTCACCAATACAAGCAGATTATTGAACTGATTTAATGATTGTTGTTGTTGTTGTTGTTTGAGGTTAAAGCCAACCTTGTGTTGGCACGGGCCCTTGTCCAAAGAACGGCCCTTAGGTTAGAGGTTATACCTCTTGGGTTGTTTTATCACCTTGGTGGTTCGAAAGTTTCCAAAGTGGTGAGATGTGTGTCTATGTTGTCAAGTATTTCCTTAACAATTATGGCTGCATGAACTGTCGCATTGGGGTGTTGTGGTTCCATGTTTAATCCGTTCCTTAAGCTGTTTGTCTTTGGACATTCTAAAAGATAATGCAGCAGGGCCTTATCAGTTGTCTTGCGACAGTGTGCACACTCTTTTCTGGGGTTCTCAATTATTTCCCAGCAGCATTTGTAGCCTAGCCTGAGTCTAGCCATCGTGACAACCAGACTCCTTGAGGTGTACTTGGATACCGGTGAGGGCTCAAGTTTTGTTGCTTCCCTGTACCACGTGACAGAGTAGGAGCTTTTGTTGACCCAGTAGTTGTGGTTTTCCTGCTATGATCTCTGTAGTGCCTGCTTGGTTTTTTATTTGTATTGTTGAAGACTGGGTTGTACAGAGTGCTGTATGCTGTGGCATAAGACAGCATCCTTGGCAAGTTGATCTGCCTTGTCATTTCCAGGGATGTTGATATGGCTGGGTATCCAGTTGATGGTTACCGGTCTTTTTTGTTCTTGATGTTGCACTAGCAGTGTTTGGACTGTGCTGATTAGGTTGATGTTTTCTTTGAATTTCTGCTGCTGTAGTGCTTGGACAGAGGAGAGTGAGTCAGTGTGTATGGTAACAGGTCCTTGTCCTTTTTTAATTGAGTTGTGCAGAGCCATTTTGATGGCAAATAACTCAGTATGCAGAGTGGAGCAGGAGTCTGAAAGTCTCCAGAAAGCTGTAAAACTCTCTGAGTAGACTGCCGCTCCAGTTGCAGGGATACCAGCATTGACAGTACCATCTGTGTAGTAGGAGACGCCTTCTGCTTGGTTGGTTTCAGCGATAGCAGCTAGAGCTGCTTCATGCAGTTGTATCTTTGAACAGGCTTTCTTACTGTCAGGAAGACTGGTGGTGTTGAATTTTGCAGGGTGTGCTCTCCATGGGACTAGCGGCTTGTAGTTGGTGCAGGGCTTGTCTAAGTTTATTCTTGCCAGTTCAGATGCCATGTTGCATTTGTGAATACTATTTAGAAGGTGGCCGGCATAGCTGTTTGGGATAGGGAGGTCAGGATGTTTGTTGAGGGCATCTTTCAGCCATTTTTGCGTGTGGGATTTCCTTTCGGATAGCAGAGCCTTTGTTATGGAGTTGGTGTTGGAAACGTTTATCCAGCTATATAAGGGAGGTAGATTTGTTTCCATTTGTAGGTTGCATATCCTGGTCCACATAGGAGCCCCCAGCATGTAACGCATGGCGTTGTTCTGGATCACTTCAATAGTGGAGATTTGTTGTGCATTGAGGTTGGCTAGGGTTGGGGCACTGTAGGTGATCAGGGATCTAATGGTGGCTGTATAAAATTTCCTTAGGACCTGAATACCTGCTCCTTCTTGGAGAGATGTCATATATCTCATAGGGGTTAGTCTGCTGTGAACTCTTTCTCTGAGATATGTGATCTGAGGTTTGAAGGTGAGATGCCTGTCTATGTAAACTCCTAGATACATGAATGTATCCACCCACTCTATGTTTCCATTGGCTAGGGTGATCGGGGCTAGTGGTACTGGAGATTTAATGATCAAATTCAGGGTTATTTATATGTACAGCTATTTCAGTGGGAGGAGTTACAAACAACCCAAGAGTAATTATTGACCCATTAAATACAACTTTAAAATAACTTAATAATTACTAAATGATCACCTATTTACAATAATTACATAATTTGATGAAAAATATTATTTACAATTTGTACGTTTGTACAATGCTTCCCCCTTGGAAGAGACTAAAGGGCGTCCTGCCCTAGAGAAACGAATAGGAGGAGGATCATCTTCTTAAGGTAGGCGACTTTAAGCGGTCAATGGATATCCTCTCCTCAGTGCCACGGATGTTGAGGAGGAATGCCTTTGAACGTCGTCGTATGACTCTATACGATCCAGTGTAAGGAGGTGTTAGAGGTGTCCGATGACTATCCGTTCTGATGAAGACGTGGGTGGCTGTTTTTTTTTTTTTTTTTTTTTTAAGGATGGGATGGGATAGGAGGGGGAAAGGGGGAGGGGATTAAAGATATTAGGGAATTGGAGGGAAAAGCACGAAAGTTAAATAAAGCAAGATAGAAAAAAGAGAGGGGCAGACCCTCGTGCTGGCTGTGTTGAGGTCTCGTTGAATGATTTTTTTTTTTTTTATTCTGGTATGCTATGAGGTGTGCTGGCATATATTGGTGGACGACTAGCTGCATTGTGTGCATCGAGAAGACTATCTGTACGGGCTGCCATAGCTGCATCATCGAAAATTGAAAAATCTGTGATTGCAGCACGGACAGATACAGGAAGACGCTGTAACCAAATTAATCGCAATTTCACAAGTCTTTTGAGAATATGAGAATATGACAAAAGTGATTCGATAGTAGAAAAAATACAAATACAGCAATGATTTCGAAATAGGAAAATACATCCACTCCTTCTACACGATTTACCATTACTATTACATTGTGGGTCGTTTCAAAAAGTATTCTTAGAGAGTCTTTAAGGCCAAATGTATTCTTGGAGAATTTCTAAGGCCAAATGTATTCTTGGAGAGTCTTTAGGGTCAAATGTATTCTTGGATAAATTCCGAATTCAAATGAATTCTTGGGGATTCTTTAAGGCCAATAAGTAGAGTAGCTTAAGATGGTGTGTTACTTGCTATTTCTGTTCTTATCCTCAAGAATAATATTACTACTAACTAATTAACACATGCAACCACAAACGGACTTTGCTTATAATAATAACAACAACACCAACACCAACACCAAGAAGGAGAAGAACAACAACAACAAGAACAAGAAAGAACAAGAACAAGAGCAAGAACAAAGCAACAATGACAACAACAATAACAACAACAATAACAACAACAATAATAACAACAACATCAATAACAATAATAACAACCATAATAACAACCATAATAACAACCATAATGACGACAACAATAATAATAATAACAACAACAACAACAATAACAACAAAAACAAAATAATAACAACAATAGTAATAACAACAATAATAACTACAACAATAATAATAACAACAATAATTATAACAATAATAATAATAATAATAATAATAATAATAATAATAATAATAATAATAATAATAAATAATAATAATAATAATAGTAACAACAACAACAACAACAACGACAACAACAACAACAACCACAACAATAACAACAATAACAACAATAACAACAATAACAACAACAACAATAACAACAATAACAATAACAACAACAACAACAACAACAACAACAATAACAACAATAACAACAATAACAATAACAACAATAACAATAACAATAACAACAACAACAATAACAACAACAACAACAATAACAACAACAACAAAAACAAAAACAATAACAATAACAATAACAACAAAAACAATAACAATAACAATAACAACAACAATAACAATAACAACAACAACAACAACAACAACAACAACAACAACAATAACAACAACAATAACAATAACAACAATAACAATAACAACAATAGCAATAACAACAATAACAATAACATTAACAACAACAATAACAACAACAACAATAACAACAACAATAACAATAATAACAACAATAACAATAACAATAACAACAGCAATAACAACAACAGCAATAACAACAACAACAATAACAACAACAACAACAATAACAACAACAATAACGACAACAACAACAATAACAACAACAATAACAACAATAATAATTAATAATAATAATGTATGTTAGGAATGGTATATCGAGCTTTCGTGACCTTCAGGTCACATTTTCAAAGTAGTGAACTTGAGGGTGCTTCTCTCTTTAAAGTTCACTACCTTGAAAATGTGAGCAAGAGGTCACATAAGCTCGGCTAACGTTTTAAATACATAAATTGATATACAAAGAAAAACAGTTTTGTTTTTTCTAGTGAGGGTTTCTTTTCTAACAATATTAACAACAATAGGAACATCAGCAACAACTACAAGAACATCAACAATAACAACCACCGTCATTAGTAACAAAATACGGAGATACATATATTTTCCTCCATCATGTATTAACATTTTTGCATGACCCTTTTCCTGTTTTTCCCCCTGCAAATCTGGGATGGAAAATCAGAGAGTTAAGGAACCAAAGGAAGATACACTTAATATAAACCATCAGACGGGTTAGGAAGTCTATCCGGCAGCAGGAAAAATAGCATACAGAGAATAGAAGTTTGTACCTGTTCTACTTACTTTTGGGTAATATGAAACCATATTCCCCCCCCAAAAAAAAAATTACAAGGGGCCGCTGTGGCTTAGTGGTACAGGACACGACTCCGAAAGCGATTAATACGGGTTTGATCTCACAACTGAGAGGTGAGAAGGTCATTTTAACATGTCTCTGTCCATCCCTATTTGAATGGGGACTTATAGTGACACATGCAAGGGTGCATCATATTTCCAAAACAAAAGAAGAAGAAGAAGATTTAGAGTTCCGGTTTTACGTCACGGACTCCCTTATCAACCAAGGGCTAGGACGGTTGCCTTCTTGCGAAGGACTTGTTTTGGCAGATGTAATCCTTACGCTGAGTGCATGCCTTTGCTAACCTCAGACAGTGGCGGGGCGCGAATCCTCGACCTGACGCCTCAGAGTCGGAGACGCTACCGACTGAGCCACGGCGACTAAGAAGAAGTGGAGGAGGGGAAAACAGAGGAAGGTTAAAATTATGATTATAAGTACTGTACAAAGATGTAAAATATATGAACAATACTTTTTTTTACGTCGAGATAGTTTTTTTGTTTGAGTGTGACACCGGGACAGGCAAAAACTGCCCTCATCAATAAAGGCCCTGGCACGAGACAACACCAAGACGAAGGAAAAGAAAAAAGTTAACGACCAGGCAGAGATGAGGTTGAATGGTTATTCCTGCCCTTATGGTAGCTGAGATTATTACCAAAGGTTGCAAAGATGACAGGTGTTAACAACATCAAAATGAACGCCTTTATCCTCTCCTTATCCGCCACCATATTGAATTCAATCGGGGCGTCCTGGGATGGGAGCCTTATGCTCTATCAAATCCCAATGGCTGCTGATGTATGGATATTTAAAAGAATCTTTTTCTATACCCAGGTTCATCAAAGTGCTAAATATATATCTCCATTTCAAGTGGAAGGGGGTACGTGTGTCTGATTTGCGGAAAATATACATAAGGGTAGCCTTCAAGCATTTGAACAAGGAAATAGTCTGAAATATTTATATGACTTATGTGAGGCCTAAGTTTGAAAATGCAGCACACCTCTGAAATCCGAAGTTGAAAAAGTATATAAATAGATTGGTGATATT
This sequence comes from Halocaridina rubra, assembly GCA_037179515.1. NCBI lineage: Eukaryota > Metazoa > Arthropoda > Malacostraca > Decapoda > Atyidae > Halocaridina > Halocaridina rubra. The sequence continues at coordinate 181,080 of JAXCGZ010013249.1, read as the reverse complement.
AAACGACACGCTACGACGCTGGTGACAGAGATACTCAATCTCAGTTATGAGGAGAGGCTTTGAGAGTTAGATTTACCATCACTAGAAGCCAGGAGGAAGAGGAGATATGGTAAAGCTTATTAATTCCCATACAGAGTGAATATGGGACGATATTTTGATGAATACTTAATAATTGGAATTCGCTAAGTAAAGACACGGTATATGTTAAATGCATTCATATTTCAAGAATGGATGTGATTAATGTTAGCAAATACAAAAATAATATGACCAAGAGACGGGGAATTACGAGCATAGGCATCTTTACTGTGTGCAGCATTAGGTAAATTCAGAAAATAACCCAGAAAATAAATATTAATATCTAAATACAGATCAGGAGAGTGGGAAGGTCTTCATTTATAAAGTAATTTTATGGAAAAGTTCGATAAGTCTTTTACTGTTTACGTTATTCCAATTCATGTTTATTTTCTAAAATAACCACTGCATTTGGCATTTTATAGAAATGTCCTATTCGAAGTTTAATATTTATTCATAGATGCCAGCTTTTATCCTCTCGAAGTCTAGTCGTCAACGCGATGGTATGGTAACATAAAAAAAAAAACAATATAACACTTATAAGTCGAGAGAGAGAGAGAGAGAGAGAGAGAGAGAGAGAGAGAGAGAGAGAGAGAGAGAGAGAGAGAGAGAGAGAGAGAGAGAGAGAGAGAGAGAGAGAGAGAGAGAGAATATTTTCAGATGAAGCCTCTATAGACCCAAATTGCTTGCCTATTATCTTTAGCAATCAGTATGAAGCAAATTGCTCTCGGAATCAAATTAAAAGCCTCCGGTTTCCATTTCCTCAATGGAGGAAATCCAGTCATCCGCATGGAAATAATAATAATAATAATAATAATAATAATAATAATAATAATAATAATAATAATAATAGACCTTTATTTCCATTTCAATACAATGGGTATTCGTCAGCGAGGGCAAGCCCCAACCCCCCACTGTGGTGTCCAACCACAGCAGTTCCTGCCAGTAAACAGCTTAAACTCTCGGTCTTGGACGGTAACCGATCTTTCGACCTCGTGAATGCGAAGC
>JAXCGZ010013249.1:105000-177500 GCA_037179515.1 Halocaridina rubra | reverse complement strand
GACAAAGTGGTAACGCTCGTGATTCTGAGCAGTCAGTTCGAATATTCGTGGGGTACCACGGTCTGAGGCTGGAAAGTATATTCACTCAGGGTAACAATCACACCTTGCAGACCCAAAGTCCTTTGCTATAAGGCACCGTCCTAGCCCTAAGTAGGAATGAGAATCCGTGACGTAAAACCAATCATCATCATTCCTCCAGCCTCTCCTTTTCTCTTTATTTATAAATTTCGTATTCCTGCCTTGTCTTTAACCAACTGCTTTTCCTCCTCATGTTTTCTTGTAGCTCGGACCCGATGAGAGCCATTTCCTTTGCTTATCCCGATGTCACACAATGCCATTTTAATTTGATAGAAGGAGTTTTATATCAGTCAATCGCTTCTGTTTGCACTGAATATAAATTATTGAAAGCTGAGATAAATGGAATAATCCCATTGCTTGATTATATATATTTGATCCATTCATTTCATTTCAATTCATTTCATGTCAGGCAGTGCTAGAGTGAGAATGTACATTTGACCTCCATTTCTCAAGATTTTTTAAAGTGTACGTCAAGTACTTGTAAGTAGATATATTGGTATTGTACATCTTCAGATCATAGTACTTTGTTATTGTTATTTGTAGAAAATAAAATATTCCCTGTACCTTTAATCTTGTAGATGTTTATTTCATGCATACATCTGATTTATATTATTTTTTTTTATTTATTTGGGATCAAGCAATGCTAAATTACCTTCTAATTTTATCTAACCTAATTTAGCCATTTGTGGAGATTTACTTGATTCGTTACTGGAAATTACTTAACACCTAATTTTACTCCTATCAAGTTTTTCTGGTGAAGAAATGTTACACAAATTTCACATTTTCATTGCTTATATTGAGATTTCATATATATATATATATATATATATATATATATATATATATATATATATATATATATATATATATATATATATATATATACATACATATGAATAATTTTTTTATACCCCGACCGGGACTCGAACCTAGGACTTATAATTACTAAGTCTAGGCGCTACAACTACACACCACAGAAGGTATAAATGGGATCCAACCTTAGAGCTTATATTTGCTATACTTAGGGATGAACGCATTCTATCTGAATGCCACTATGTTCATATTACAGATTCCCCAACCTCACTCGTGGCTTCATTTTAGCATTTAATTCAATTCCCAATCTCATTCGGGTCATACAATAACCAAGCAAGCACATTACATATGTGAAAACATTTTTACCCCGACCGTGACTCGAACCTAGGACTTATAATTACTAAGTCAAGGCGCTACCAACTACACACCACAGAAGGTATAAAAGGAATCCAACCTTATAGCTTATATCTGCTATACTTAGGGATGAACGCATTCTATCTGAATGCCACTATGTTCATATTACAGATTCCTCATGAGTGAGGTTGGGGAATCTGTAATATGAACATAGTGGCATTCAGATAGAATTCGCTCATCCCTAAGTATAGCAGATATAAGCTATAAGGTTGGATTCCTTTTATACCTTCTGTGGTGTGCAGTTGGTAGCGCCTTGACTTAGTATTTATAAGTCCTAGGTTCGAGTCCCGGTTGGGGTAAAAAAATGATTCATGTTTTCACATATGTAATGTGCTTGCTTGGTTATTGTATGAACCGAATGAGATTGGGAATTGAATTAAATGCTAAACTGAAGCCACGAGTGAGGTTGGGGAATCTGTAATATGAACATAGTGGCATTCAGATAGAATGCGCTCATCCCTAAGTATAGCAGGTATAAGCTATAAGGTTGGATTCCTTTTATACCTTCTGTGGTGTGTAGTTGGTAGCGCCTTGACTTAGTAATTATAAGTCCTGGGTTCGAGTCCCGGTCGGGGTAAAAAAATGATTCATGTTTTCACATATGTAATGTGCTTGCTTGGATATATATATATATATATATATATATATATATATATATATATATATATATATATATATATATATATATATATATAGATTGTATGATCTTACAGTTCGATGTTTGTTTTTAGGCCTTTATACTGATAGGAACTTAGTAATGGATGTTCTCTCTCTCTCTCTCTCTCTCTCTCTCTCTCTCTCTCTCTCTCTCTCTCTCTCTCTCTCTCTCTCTCTCTCTCTCTCTCTCTCTCTCTCTCTCTCAAGTGAAAGCAGAAAATAAAATCAGTCATATTGTTTTCGTGAATCAGTAAAAGAACTAAGCAACGAGGGTATAGTATAGTTTGCAGGGTCTTGTCTGTGCGTTTGTTGAAGCGTTTTCCCTTATGATGTTTTTGTTCTGTTTCTCTTTCCACTCACTGTCTCTTATTGTTCTCTTTCCCTCCACCGCTATAGCCTTTGATACCGTTTCTCTTCCTCCTTTTAACTCTCTCTTACCCTCCCGTTTTGAAGCACACACCCCAATCAGGGGGCCAGCTCTACTCCGGTAAACCTGTAACTCCCAGTCATGCCTCACAATTGGTATGTTTACTGTGTGCATATATATATATATATATATATATATATATATATATATATATATATATATATATATATATATATATATATATATATATATATATATATATATATATATATATATATATATATATATATATATATATATATATATATATATATATATATATATATATATATATATATATATATATATATATATATAGATATAGATATAGATATAGATATAGAAATAGATATATATATATATATATATATATATATATATATATATATATATATATATATATATATATATATATATATATATATATATATATATATATATATATATATATTACCAAATAAGAACATTACATATGTGAAAACATGAATCATTTTTTACCCCGACCGGGACTCGAACCTAGGACTTATGATTACTAAGTCAAGGCGCTACCACTACACCACAGAAGGTTAAAAGGAATCCAACCTTATAGCTTATATCTGCTATACTTAGGAATGAACGCATTCTAACTGAATGCCACTATGTTCATATTACAGATTCCCCAACCTCACTCGTGGCTTCATTTTAGCATTTAATTCAAATCCCAATCTCATTCGGGCCATGAAATTACCAAATAAGCACATTACATATGTGAAAACATGAATCATTTTTACCCCGAACGGGACTCGAACCTAGTAATCATAAGTCCTAGGTTCGAGTCCCGGTCGGGGTAAAAAATGATTCATGTTTTCACATATGTAATGTGCTTATTTGGTAATTTCATGGCCCGAATGAGATTGTGATTTGAATTAAATGCTAAAATGTAGCCACGAATGAGGTTGGGGAATCTGTAATATGAACATAGTGGCATTCAGTTAGAATGCGTTCATTCCTAAGTATAGCAGATATAAGCTATAAGGTTGGATTCCTTTTAACCTTCTGTGGTGTAGTGGTAGCGCCTTGACTTAGTAATCATAAGTCCTAGGTTCGAGTCCCGGTCGGGGTAAAAAAAATGATTCATATATATATATATATATATATATATATATATATATATATATATATATATATATATATATATGTGTGTGTGTGTGTGTGTGTGTGTGTGTGATTACCTAATTGTGATTACCTAATTGTGTTTACGGGAAAGAGCCCAAAGCTCGTATCTTCCCGTCTCCTCATCGGTTCCATTTTATACTTAGTGATACTAATCATACCTGTCCTTAAAACTATGGATTGAGATAGCATTAACTACCTCCTCGCTTAGCCAATTCCAATTATCAACCACTCTTACACTGAAAAAGTATTTCCTTACATCCTGCAAAGAAGTTTTCTTACGAAGCTTCAAACTATGACCTCTAGTTCTAGAGCCAGCCATATCAAAATATCGATCCCTATCCACTCTATCATAACCATGAAGGAATTTAAAGACTGTCACCACATCCCCCCCTCACTCTTCTAGCTTCGAGTGATGGTAAGTCTAATTCCCTCAGCCTCTCATCATAACTGAGATTGCGTATTTCTGGCACCAGCTTCTTGGCATGTCTTTGAACTTTTTCAAGCTTAGCTATGTGCTTTTTCAAGTGCGGATTCCAAAAGGGGGCTGCATATTCGAGTTTTGGCCTCACATAGGTTACATAAATATTTCTGAACATTTCCTTGTCCATGTGCCTGAAGGCTACCCTTACATTTGATAAGAATGCATATGCTGCCCTTACTATGCCATTTATATGTATTTCTGGAGACAAATCTGCCAGTATCTTTACTTCTAGATCTCTCTCATTTCCTGTCTCTTGAAGTTGTACTCCAGCCACCGAGTAGTCCAGCTTGGGCCTTCTTGCACTTGTACCCATTCTCATTACCTTACATTTTGAAGTATTGAATTTCATTAGTGTGTGTGTGTGTGTGTGTGTGTGTGTGTGTGTGTGGTGATCTGTCTATCACACACAGTTTCATTAGTTATACCTTGAGTGTGTGTGTTTTTTTTTTTAATACCACAAGTAGTATTACATCAGCCTACATGTATATATTCGTTTGAGAGACTATATTATAACTATCATTTATTTTGTCATTAATTCATCATTTTCTCATGAATAAATAGGATTTGTTTGTAATGCTAATCTAAATCTTCGGAAATCCTTAATTATGTAAATTATGATAAAAATATATCCCTTTATTTTAGAATGTGATGCTCGTTTGATTTGTTTACAGAATGGACAAGGACTCTCTCTGAAGACAGCATCAGGTGAGGACCTATTGTTAGAGACTCGTAACTTTCGTGTAAATTTACGAGCCTCCCACTTCGCCCCTTGGACTAGTGCTGTCGAATTTGTCAAGCAGTGACTGTGTTTCAATATTGTATAAAGTTCTTGAATTTTGAACAATCATTATTTTGATATTAAGTGTTGTTTGTTTTGATGTGTCCAGCAGTCGTGCCTGGAGGTAAAACTCTGTCATTTTTGTAAAATTCACCTTATTGCCGCTTAAACTAGAGTAAAATTTATCCTTTTCTTTTAAGCTGAAATATTGCTCTCCATTATAATGTTAAGTTTTTTCAATATATTTTTACATTTTATCGATGAGTCTTTCATTTAAGCCTGGATTTATGCAGTGTTCAGTTTAATATTATTTAGTGTATGTGTGTCATTAACCAGTGGGAGTTCTCCACTACTATTAAGCAAACATATCTCATGCCCTTCCCCTTTACTACCATACAGTTTGTCTGTTACATTTAATTATAAGCCAGTAAGTTTTTGCCCAACTTTATTTGAAGTTGGTTGAGTAAATATTATTGTGTACGGTAGCCTGCAAAAACTGAGAGTAGACTATTCATTGACCAGGTGAAAGCAGGCATTCTGGAAATAGTCACCACATATTCTATTTTTTTCTGGTCCTTCGAACCAGATTAAGCCTAGCCTAGCTAGCATACTTTACTACAATTACTGAATAAAATTTGTAATAGGCTACCTTCGGTATCGTTTTTGAACTTTGATATTAAAACACTGTACATAAATTCATGGCATAGTTTTTGTAATATCACAGCTGATGTCGAATTCTTTAGTCCAAGGGAAGGTTTAGATTAGCTATTTGAATACATGTGTGTGCAATCAAGTGTATCTAGGATATAGATATTATAATCCTAGTGAAGTTAGGTATTAGTTTAGTTTGGCCACCTAGCCAAATTTATTGTTATTTGTATAAGGTAAAGATTAATCCAGCATGTTATGTATTTAAGCAGTTATGTATTTTGTCAAAGATATTCTCCATTTAAAATTACCGCTTTCTATAAGCAAATGAATAATATTCTTAAGTACAAAGAGTATGACTTGAAAGAACCCTGTATAGGATGTAATTCTTTTATATCTGATTCTATGTAAAGTACTTACGGTTTTGATCCCTCTAAGTAGATTCTCATTTGTTCTTGTAATTTGATTAGTTGTAAGTTTATTTAACATATTATTACTTCTTCTACATAATAAACCCTGTTGAGGACGAAAATGGGATATGTGATATATTAACACATTCATATAATAAAGAGGCCTACACTCGGCAACATAAAAGATATCTACAAGATTATTATCATTCTTGCAGGTAAGAAATACATTATTGGCGACGAGGATGGGATATGTGATATATTAACACATTCATATAATAAAGAGGCCTACACTCGGCAACATAAAAGATACCTACAAGATTATTATCATTCTTGCAGGTAAGAAACACATTATTGGACGACGAGATGAACGAACTCAGAAGAAAGAGTTGTGAGGGGAACGATAATAATAACCGATAACCAGTTCCTGCCAGATATCTTCCACTCAAGAGGACATCGTACCTCAGGCAACCAGGAAAATTCTTATGTCAGCCAGCAAAAAACCCTCAGCAGCAGACGGAAAGAAAACATTCGTCAATATAATCTTATGAATGTGTATAAGCTAAGTAATTTTTAGATACATGCATGTATATTATACAGTAAAGGCTATACAGTACCTGGATTAAGATAAAGATAATTATATAATAAGATAAAGATAGTTAAGGGAAAGTAATTAGGCTAAGCCTATAATAAATAAAGGCACAAAAATGACTTCTCAAATACCAGCACCACCTCATTTTTCTATTGAATGAGACCCTAAAACAGTGGCATATAGGAGGAGGAAATATATTGATTCATTTGAAATCTATTTGGATTGCTTGGCCACAAAAACCGACAAGCAGAGGGTCAGCATCCTACTGCACATAGTAGGCCCAGAGGTTCAGGATATATTTAGAACATTAACCCCTGAGGATAATACATATAATATAGCCGTAGAAGCATTAGGGAACTATTTTAACCCCGGTGAAAATATCAGGTACGAACATAGCGTATTCATGGCACTTGAGCCTCGAGAAAATGAGAGTATAGATATGTTTGTCACAAGATTAAAGAAGCAAAGTCAATTTTGCAAATATGATGCCCATAACTCTGAGGAAGACTTAATAGTCAATTTAGTCATTTGTAAATGCAAATTCAGTGAGCTTAGAGAAAAGCTATTACAAGCTAAAGACTTGAATCTCCAAAAGTTGTTGGAAATTGCAAGAGCTTATGAACAGTCTCGAGTTCAGAATAAAAGGATTGAGGAAAATTATCAAAAACCTCAGTCTGGAAGTGTAAATAAAGTAATGCAGTACAAACAACCGAATAAATCAGGATCAAGTAACCATAAATCACAAAAATACAGGAAACTTTGAAAAAAAGGTATAAGAACAATACTTCCAATTACTGGCAAGGGAATAAAGCACAGACACCTAATAGTAACAAATATAAAGATTGTTACAGATGTGGTTATGATAATCATCATCCGAATGATAGATATAAGTGTCCTGGTTATAACAATGTGTGCCAGTTCTGTGGATATTATGGACATTTTTCCAGGAAATGTCTTAAGAAACAAACAAAACAAGCTTAAAAGAAAAATATACATTGTACAAAAGAAAGAGAACAAGAAAACTTTGCTTTCCAACTAAATTCCACTCACAGAAATAAGAGAATAATGTGTGAAGTACAAGTAAATGGAAATGCAGTTAGATACAGCTGCAGATATAACTGTGATTTCAGAAGAAGTAGCCAAGAGTATACCTTATCTGAAAATAGAGGAGGACACAAGTTCCTTAATCACAGATTACAATAATCGAAAGATTGAAACAATAGGAAAAGCTGAAGTTATGGTAAAATATGAGAAACAAATTTTGGAATTACCAGTTGTAATAGTAACAGGAAATAGAAAGGGATTGTTAGGTTTAAATTGAATAAAAGGCCTAAAGCTAAACTTTCCAGAATTGATAAAGAAAGCAAATTTAAAAATAAATAGTATAAGTACACAAGATCTGATGGAAGAGTATGAAACAATTTTTAAGCCATGTTTGGTACTATAAACAATGTGACTGCAAACTTAGAATTAAAGGAAAATGCAATGCCAAAATTTTTGCCGCCCACACAAATACCTTTCGCACTGAAAACTCAAGTCGAAAAAGAAATATTGAGACTAGAGGAAGAAGGAAATTGGCAAAAGGTGAAATATAGTCAGTGGGCTACACCTTTACTACCCCTAGCAAAGCCTGATGGAGGAGTAAGACTATGTGGTGATTATAAAGTCACAGTGAACCCTCAATTAAAACTTGCTCAACATCCTTTACCTAACCCTAGTATTATGTTTGCTACTATGGGAGGTTGTAAGGTATTCTCGAAAATAGACTTGAAAAATGCTTTTCAGCAGTTAACAATGGACACAAAGTCACAAGAAATATGTACACTAAATACTCATTTAGGGTTATGTCAACCGAAAAGACTACTCTATGGAGTAGCAAGCAGTCCAGCCTTATGGCAAGAGACTATGATCAAGCTATTCACAGGATTAGATGGTGTTTTCTGCTTTGTAGATGACATAGTTGTTGGGGGAGAAGATGCACAACAGCATAATCAGAGATTAAAGAAAGTACTAAATAAAATGAAGGAAAATTATATGAAAATAAACAAGAATAAATGTCTATTCAATGTATCATCAGTAAATTATTTAGGATTTGTGATAGATGAAAATGGCATTCACAAAACAAAAGATAAGATAAAAGCAGTATGGGGAGCTAAAGTACCAGCAGATGTTAAAGAGTTGCAATCATTTCTTGGATTAGTAACATTCTATGCAAAATTTATTAAAGATTTAACAACAATAGTTCATCCCTTATACCAGCTATTAAAGAATGAGGTAAAGTGGAAATGGTCACAGGAGTGTCAGAATGCTTTTGAAAAAATTAAAAAGGAGATTTGTTCTGATAAGTTTTAGTACACTTTAAAGAAAATCTTCCTTTAAAATTAGTATGTGTCGCCTCACAAGTTGGAATAGGTTGTGTCTTAGCTCATGAAATGCCAGATGGCACAGAAAAACCTATTGCATTTGCTTCAAGATTGTTGAATAAAGCTGAGCAAAATTATTCTCAAATAGAGAAGGAAGGTTTATCGTTGATCTATGGAGTTAAGAAATTTCACATGTATTTGTATGGAAAGAAAATGTTTGCTTTGGTCACTTACCATAAGCCACTATTAGCTATCTTAGGTCCAAAAGCAGGACTACCGACGCTAGTTGCAGCTAGACTCCAGAGATGGGCAATAATATTAGCTGCTTATAATTACTCATTAGAGTATAGACCCACTAGTAAAATGGAAAATGCAGATGCATTGTCACGATTACCAGTAGAAAAAGCACCAGAAGGGCATGAAAAGTCCATACTATTAATTGAAACTCAGAACTTACCCTTGAGAGCAAAAAACATTGGACAAAGCACAACAAAAGATAAGGTCCTATGTAAATTGAAGGAATATTTGATGACAGGAAATGATAAGTTCTTAGAAGGAGAAGAGTGTCAAGCTTATAAAGCAGTTAAGGAAGAATTAAGTATAGAACAAGACTGTATCTTGAGAGGAGCTAGAGTAGTAATTCCTATGCCACTGAGAAAAAAGGTTTTGAAAGAAATACATGAAGGTCATCAAGGAATTGTAAAGTCAAACGCTATAGCCAGAAGTTTCATATGGTGGCCAAATGTAGATAACGATGTAGAGGATTATATAAAGGATTGTCAGGATTGTGCATTACAGCAAAACAACCCTAAGTCAATAAGTTTACACCCATGGGAATGTGCAAGATACCCATATCAGAGGCTGCATATTGATTATGCAGGACCCTTTCTGGGAAATTCTTATTTAGTAGTAGTTGATGCTTATAGCAAATGGCCTGACATCATTCCAATGCAGACAACAACTTTTCTAAATACAATTAAAGTCCTCATGACATTATTTTCTACTCATGGTATCCCAGAGAGAGTAGTTACAGATAATGGTCCTCAGTTCTGTTCAGAAGAGTTTGAGAATTTCTTAAAGGTAAATGGCAATAGACATACACTATTTGCACCCTATCGCCCAGCAACAAATGGTGAAGCAGAAAGAATGGTACAAACCTTTAAAAATGCAATGAAAACGTGTAATGCTAATGCCATGAACATTCATAATTCTCTTAATAAGTATTAACTCACATATAGGACAACACCTCATACAGCAACAGGTGTTTGCCCTTCATTTTTATTGATGGGAAGGAGACTCAGATGTAAGTTAGATCTACTTCTACCTGACTCAAAAGGTAAAAAAGAAAATGAAATATATGAAAGGTTGAAAGGAATTGGAAAGATTAGACAATTCAGTGAAAATGATGGCGTAGTAGTCAGAATGTATAACAATAAGGAAAAATGGTCTAAAGGAAAAGTTAAAAAGAAGTTAGGAAATCTGAACTACGAAGTAGAATTGGATGATGGCAAGGTAGTCAGACGACACATTGACCAGCTACAACCCAGTGGTAAAGAACCAGGGAGATCAGAAAGAGTTGAGTCTGTATTACCTGATCGGAGGAACAGAGAAAAGCCTCCAGAAATATTAGACTTATAAGGAAATATGTAGTAATATAGTCACCTTACTTTAATATGCATCCTATGTATAAGTTTGTATCTCATGTAACTTATTGTTTAAATAAAAGGGGCCAATTCATTTTAGGGGAAAGGAGACTGTTATGTATTTAAGCAGTTATGTATTTTGTCAAAGATATTCTCCATTTAAAATTACCGCTTTCTATAAGCAAATAAATAATATTCTTAAGTACAAAGAGTATGACTTGAAAGAAACCTGCATAGGATGTAATTCTTTTATATTTGATGCTATGTAAAGTACTTATGGTTTTGATCCCTCTAAGTAGATTCTCATTTGTTCTTGTAATTTGATTAATTGTAAGTTTATGTAACATATTATTAACTTCTTCTACACAATAAACCCTGTTGAGGAAGGAGTGTTTTATATACCTCTTATTAATCTTAAGTCATCTGTGACGAAAATGGGATATGTGGTATATTAACACATTCATATAATAAAGAGGCCTACACTCGGCAACATAAAAGATATCTACAAGATTATTATCATTCTTGCAGGTAAGAAACACATTACAGCAAGATGTCTTTACCATCAATCGATGAAAGTGAAGCGTTTGAACTTTACAAGGTTGTAACCGACGATCTGATAGATATGCTCAGTTCTATAGAACATGACCTTAAAGCGTCTCCTCCACCATCCTTACGGTCGTTACAGTCTTCAGAAGCAGAACTTACAAAGTTGTATGAGTCCATTGATGTACATTGGACAGCTCGTCAAGATGCTATTGATAGTACCCAGCTTAGCCAAGTTTCTAGAGAGCACAGGACTCTGAAACGTAATGCATATAAAGTGCTCATACAAATTAAGTCAACTATAGATGATCATTTGTGATTTCTTAATTGTGATTACCTAATTGTGTTTACGGGAAAGAGCCCAAAGCTCGTATCTTCCCGTCTCCTCATCGGTTCCATTTTATACTTAGTGATACTTATCATACCTGTCCTTAAAACTATGGATTGAGATAGCATTAACTACCTCCTCGCTTAGCCAATTCCAATTATCAACTACTCTTACACTGAAAAAGTATTTCCTTACATCCTGCAAAGAAGTTTTCTTACGAAGCTTCAAACTATGACCTCTAGTTCTAGAGCTCCTAGTCAGACAGTAGTACCAGCTAGACCCCTTCCACACCCTAAGTTGCCTGAGATTAAGATTCCTGAATTTGATGGTCAGTTGAGTCAGTGGAATTGTTTTTGGGATTCCTTTAGTAGTTTAATTGATAGTTGTCAAGACATTGAGCCAGTATTGAAATTTAGCATGCTCAGATCTTATTTGAGAGGTAAAGCTTATAGAACCATTGAAGGTCTTCCCATAACTAGTGATAATTACAGTATAGCATTAAGTTTGTTGAGAAAAAGCTTTGCTGACAATGACCTTTTGTTGCAACAATTACATTTAGATTTGATGAATATCAAACCCCCTGAACATAATGTAACTGAGTTGACTGAATTTCAGTTAACATTCAACGTTTGTTGATGCAAATAGAGGGTGTAACTCAAGTACCTTGTGATGACTACCTAATAAAAGACATAATTGCTAAGAAACTTAGTCCTAAAACTTTAGAGTACCTTTTTAATAAGTACAGATCTTATTCTTTGACTATTACACAGTTGAAGGATGGTATTGGACACCTTATCAAGGTCATGGAATGTTCTCATATTCTCTCTGATCAGTCTAGGAATAGGCAAGGTTCACATTCTGATGCACATTCCAAAACTAAAGTAGTAGTTATTCAGAATTCTATTACAAATTATAATCATAGGTTTATTACAGTACCTAAACAAGTAGTCATGTCCCAGACTCAAAATAAGTCTAATTCGTCATTTAGCAATTCAACTACTTGGAACAAACCTTGTCTCTTTTGTAAGGATATTCATAATACTAAGTTTTGTTCTAACTACGCAACTCATGAAGCCAGGAAGAACAGATTTAGAGAGTTAGGACTATGTTTCGTGTGTATGCAAAAGAGCCATAGAGCCTCACAGTGTAGAGAGACGGCTGAGTGTAGAAATTGTAATGGCAAACATCATACCTTTCTCTGCATGAAACTAGCCAACCGTAGTACTGCAGTTAATCAAGTGTCAGTTGCGTCTAATGCCCCAACAGTTAATAATAACGGAACTAATTTTAACAGTAACATTCCCACTAATCAAGTAGTAGTGGATGGTAAGTTTAGAATCCTGTCAGGAAGAGATGACCATGTCGCTAATTCTGTTCAAACAGATGTCCAGACTAATAAGGTTCCACTTCCTTCAGTAGCACTTCCTACAGCAATTGTTAAGATTTCTGGTGCTGGGGTACATCAAACAGCTAGGATGTTTTTAGATACCGGTGCTCAACGGTCTTTCATTCATTTTGCAGTAGTAAAGCGCCTTAAACTCAACCCAGTGTTTCGTATCTCACTTAAACTGACTTCATTTGGTAATCAAGCCGAAAACATTTCGTGTGACGTCGTTCGTGTTGTAGTACGCATTGATACACAACGTATTCTGATTTATGCTGTCGTTTATGATAAGGTTAACACTACATTATATGTAGCTGGCATTGCTAGTGTTGCAGAAACACTCAGCAAAAAGGGGATCAAACTTGCAGATCCTAGCATTAATTCTAATGTGATTAGTGACATAGGTATGGTAATTGGTGCAGATTACTATTCTAGATTTGTGACCAACCGTACTCTCTATTCCGGAATTACACTTTTGTCTAGTCAGCAGGTTCGGTTATCTTTGGACCTATGCCAAAGTGGGTAACTAGTTCTCAGTCAGTTAACACAGTTAATGGGCAACATGTGCTTTGTGCTCGTGTAGGAGTACAAACCCTTGAGTCCGAAGTTCAGAACCTTTGGAATTTAGATGTTGTTGGTATTAAGAATGAAACTTTAACGCCTGAGGAAGTACAATCAGTGAGTCATTTTGAGTCCACTTGCCAGAAGGCAGACAATCAGTATTTTGTGGAATTACCCTTTAAGGGCACTGAGAGACAAGCAACTAACTATAGAAGAGCTTATGGCCAGCTCATGTCACTAGCTAAATCCTTTGTAACTCGTCCAGAACTTTATGGACAATACTCAGAGATTTTTAATGAGTACATTGAATTGGGATTCATTGAGAAAATTGATAACCCTTCAGTTACAGACAGGTTGACTCATTACTTGCCTCATCATCTAGCCTACAAGAATTCTCCTACCACTCCTATTAGAGTAGTGTTTAATGCTTCTAGTAGATCTGATTCAAAATCAAAGAGTCTGAATGAATGTTTACTAACAGGCCCAAGCCTAACCCATAAACTTGTTGATTCACTTATTGAATTTCGTACTAACCCTGTAGCTGCTGTATCAGACATTTCCAAAGCCTTCCTACGTATAGGAATTTTGCCAAACTGCAGAGATTTCTGTAGATTCTTGTGGTTCGAGGATGAAACACTTCAGAAGGTAGTTACCTATAGATTTAAAGTAGTACTTTTTAGTGCAACATCATCTCCCTTTTTGCTTCAGAAAACACTCACATATCACTTGGAGACATATTCACATCCAATAGCTAAGTCTCTTATCTCTCATTACTATGTAGATAACTTTGTTTGTACCTATTCAGACTCTGAACAGTTAAAAACAGAGTATCCCATTGTAAATTCTATTTTAGCAGAAGCCTCTATGCTATTACAAGGTTGGGTGAGTAATGATGTAAAATTTAATGATGAAGTAGGTGGTAATCATGACCAATTGGATCTGAATTATGTAAATGTTTTAGGAATTTCTTGGAATGTTGTAAACGATGAAATTAAATTGTACTCCAGTAAGAAAGTGATTACCTAATTGTGATTACCTAATTGTGTTTACGGGAAAGAGCCCAAAGCTCGTATCTTCCCGTCTCCTCATCGGTTCCATTTTATACTTAGTGATACGTATCATACCTGTCCTTAAAACTATGGATTGAGATAGCATTATCTACCTCCTCGCTTAGCCAATTCCAGTTATCAACTACTCTTACACTGAAAAAGTATTTCCTTACATCCTGCAAAGAAGTTTTCTTACGAAGCTTCAAAATATGACCTCTAGTTCTAGAGCCAGCCATATCAAAATATCGATCCCTATCCACTCTATCATAACCATGAAGGAATTTAAAGACTGTCACCATATCCCCCCTCACTCTTCTAGCTTCGAGTGATGGTAAGTCTAATTCCCTCAGCCTCTCATCATAACTGAGATTGCGTATATCTGGCACCAGTTTCATGGCA
This sequence comes from Halocaridina rubra, assembly GCA_037179515.1. Taxonomy (NCBI): domain Eukaryota; kingdom Metazoa; phylum Arthropoda; class Malacostraca; order Decapoda; family Atyidae; genus Halocaridina; species Halocaridina rubra. The sequence continues at coordinate 162,801 of JAXCGZ010013249.1, read as the reverse complement.
TGTCTTTGAACTTTTTCAAGCTTAGCTATGTGATTACCTAATTGTGATTACCTAATTGTGTTTACGGGAAAGAGCCCAAAGCTCGTATCTTCCCGTCTACTCATCGGTTCCATTTTATACTTAGTGATACTTATCATACCTGTCCTTAAAACTATGGATTGAGATAGCATTATCTACCTCCTCGCTTAGCCAATTCCAATTATCAACTACTCTTACACTGAAAAAGTATTTCCTTACATCCTGCAAAGAAGTTTTCTTACTAAGCTTCAAACTATGACCTCTAGTTCTAGAGCCAGCCATATCAAATTATCGATCCCTATCCACTCTATCAAAACCATGAAGGAATTTAAAGACTGTCACCATATCCCCCCTCACTCTTCTAGCTTCGAGTGATGGTAAGTTTAATTCCCTCAGCCTCTCATCATAACTGAGATTGCGTATTTCTGGCACCAGTTTCGTGGCATGTCTTTGAACTTTTTCAAGCTTAGCTATGTGCTTTTTCAAGTGCGGATTCCAAAAGGGGGCTGCATATTCGAGTTTTGGCCTCACATAGGTTACATAAATATTTCTGAACATTTCCTTGTCCATGTGCCTGAAGGCTACCCTTACATTTGATAAGAATGCATATGCTGCCCTTACTATGCCACTTATATGTATTTCTGGAGACAAATCTGCCAGTATGTTTACTCCTAGATCTCTCTCATTTTCTGTCTCTTGAAGTTGTACTCCAGCCACCGAGTAGTCAAGCTTGGGCCTTCTTGCACTTGTACCCATTCTCATTACCTTACATTTTGAAGTATTGAATTTCATTAGCCACTTTTCTGTGATTACCTAATTGTGATTACCTAATTGTGTTTACGGGAAAGAGCCCAAAGCTCGTATCTTCCCGTCTCCTGATCGGTTCCATTTTAGACTTAGTGATACTTATCATACCTGTCCTTAAAACTATGGATTGAGATAGCATTAACTACCTCCTCGCTTAGCCAATTCCAATTATCAACTACTCTTACACTGAAAAAGTATTTCCTTACATCCTGCAAAGAAGTTTTCTTACGAAGCTTCAAACTATGACCTCTAGTTCTAGAGCCAGCCATATCAAAATATCGATCCCTATCCACTCTATCATAACCATGAAGGAATTTAAAGACTGTCACCATATCCCCCCTCACTCTTCTAGCTTCCAGTGATGGTAAGTCTAATTCCCTCAGCCTCTCATCATAACTGAGATTGCGTATTTCTGGCACCAGTTTCGTGGCATGTCTTTGAACTTTTTCAAGCTTAGTTCTGTAATCATTATTTCCACGACAAGTTCAGGGTGAATACTCTTCATGCTTGTATTAGATTAGCCCAGTTACAAAGTTTTCCTACTTTATTTGCATTTTTGAAACGACCTGAGCAAAGTGCTAAACCAGCTTCGGAACTCATCAATTTAGTCAAACAATTAGATTTACAAGGAGGAGTGTGTGCATCATCAAATCACCAAGAGATCAGTTGTATCTGTAATTGCTAATGTATTTAATCCTTTAGGATTGTTATCAAAATTATGGAGAAGTAAGTGTTCTTGGGATGAACCTTTGCCAGAACCTTTAGTACAAGAATTTTCAGTTATTTGCAGAAATTTTATTCAGATGTCAACCATTCAATATCCTAGATTTGTAATTGTCCCTGGTGTATCAGATTTGCACATATTTTGTGATTCATCTAAAGTAGCTTATGGATTAGTTGCATATGCCTTGGACTTAAGAAGCAAATCTAGTGATATCATTGGGAGTAAAGTAAGAGTATCACCAAATCCTCCACTCACCATTCCTAAGTTAGAGTTACTCTCACTTACTTTGGCCTCAGCATTGGCTCATACACTCTTGTCTAATGAGAAATTGGCATTCAAAGGTTGCACTATATGGTGTGACAGTGAAGTTGCCATTAACTGGGTGTATCATGATTCATCATCAGATGTTTTTATGAGAAACAGAGTGTGTGAAATTAGCAATTTGCGATCTAAGTTTGATTTGAACATTTTACATGTCCCATCTAGAGAGAACCCTGCAGATATATTGACCAGAGGTGTTAGTGTATCAAAGTTGAATAGCAATGTCATGTGGAGACATGGACCTTCATTTTTGCTTAATCCATCAGAATATCTACAACAGAAAGAGTTCATTATTAATTCTACAGTAGTGTATGAGATTTTAACAGAACCTAATGTTAATGGACCCATACTTCCTCATTTTGAGATGAGTAAATATTCATCTCTTACTAAAGTTATGAGAATCATGTCATATGTAAAACAGTTCTGTAATCATTATTTCCACGACAAGTTCAGGTTGAATACTCTTCATGCTTGTATTAGATTAGCCCAGTTACAAAGTTTTCCTACTTTATTTGCATTTTTGAAACGACCTGAGCAAAGTGCTAAACCAACTTCGGAACTCATCAATTTAGTCAAACAATTAGATTTACATTTGAACGAAGATCAGTTAATTTGATGTGGCAGTAGATTACAGAATTCAGATCTATCTCCTGAAGCACAATTTCCAGTTTACTTACGTGCCAAACATCCATTGACCAAACTTATAATAGTTCATTATCATATTCAACATCATCATTGTGGATTAGGACAAATGTTGTCAGGACTTAGGAAACAGGTTTGGATCTCTAAAGGTAGAGTTATTGTGAAGAAAATATTAAAAACATGTATTTTGTGTAAAAAATCAGTTGGCAAGACGATCTCTCAACCAGGTCCCCCTCCTTTACCAGAGGAAAGAGTCAGATTTGTTAGACCCTTCAACTCAGTTGGAGTAGATTTTACTGGTTCTATCACTATTTTTGACCCTACAACTACGAGTAACTACAGTGAGAAGATTTGTGTGTGTTTATTTACATGCACTACATCAACAGCAGTACATTTAGAGTTGTGTAGTTCTTTAACCACCTTAGAATTTCTGTTTGCATTTCGCAGATTTGCTTCTAGATTTGGAATTCCTTCCATTATCTTTTCTGATAATGGTAATAATTTTCGAGGTGCAGAACGATTCCTCAGTGACATTAAGGATGAGCCTGAAGTCAAAGCTTACATGAAAGATAATGCCATTTTTTGGAAGTTCAATACCCCTCGTTCTCCATGAACCGGTGGTTTCTTTGAAAGGCTCATAGGTTGTGTTAAGAGTAGTCTTCATAAGTCTCTCTACAAGAAGCGTATTTCCTTTAGTGAGTTACATACCATCTTATGTGAAATAGAATGTGTTATCAACTCCCGTCCTCTTATGTATTTGTCGAAAGATATTCTAGATGAGTATCTCACTCCTTCTCATTTAATCTATGGAAGGACAGTAACTCTGTTCCCACCTCTCAATTCCTTTGGAGCAGATGTTCCCTTTGGAGAATCGTTGGATTTGAGAGTTCAGTACTCTAGGCTCTCGGATATTTTGAAGAAGTATGAAAAGGTGTGGATGGATTCCTACCTCACTTCACTCCGAGAAAGACATTTAACGTGCGCCAAAGACGAATCATCTACAGTTCAAGTTGGTAAGTTAGTTCTTATAGAAACCGAGAACAAAACAAGATCCAGTTATCCTTTAGGATTAGTAACCCAGTTGATAAAGGGGAGGGATGGTATTGTACGCAGTGTGTTCCTCCGCACAGTTGATGGAGAGTATGTAAGACCTCTTTCTAAACTCATTCTCTTAGAACTACATCAGGAAGTTGCTCCTGAAGTAGAACCAGTAGATCCACTCAATCCTCCAGTTGTACCTAGTGCACCACCAAGACCTAAACGTCAAGCAGCTTGTCAAGCTGAAAAACTGCGTAGAGATCTAATTGCAGAAGATAGGTTGTAAATGTTGCCTTTAAATTTTCTGTTTTTGCTCTATACTTTATTATGTTTGTACATGTGATTTATTTAGCTTCCTACCCTTTTTGGGGGGAGAGTGTGATGATCTGTCTATCACACACAGTTTCATTAGTTATACCTTGTGTGTGTGTGTTTTTTTTTTTTGCAATACCACAAGTAGTATTACATCAGCCCACATGTATATATTCGTTTGAGAGACTATATTATAACTATCATTTATTTTGTCATTAATTCATCATTTTCTCATGAATAAATGGGATTTGTTTGTAAAGCTAATCTAAATCTTAGGAAATCCTTAATTATGTTAAATATGATAAAAATATATCCCTTTATATTAGAATGTGATGCTCGTCTGATTTATTTACAGAACGGACGAGGACTCTCTCTGAAGACAGCATCAGGTAAGGACCTATTGTTAGAATTTCGTGTAAATTTACGAGCCTCCCATTTCGCCCCTTGGACTAGTGCTGTCGAATTTGTCAAGCAGTGACTGTGTTTCAATATTGTATAAAGTTCTTGAATTTTGAACAATAATTATTTCGATATTAAGTGTTATTTGTTTTGATGTGATTACCTAATTGTGTTTACGGGAAAGAGCCCAAAGCTCGTATCTTCCCGCCTGCTGGCTAGTACAGTGGTAACGCGCTGGCTTCGCATTCACGAGGTCGAAAGATCGGTCCCCGTCCAAGACCGAGAGTTTAAGCTGTTTACTGGCAGGAACTGCTGTGGGTGGACATCACAGTGGGGGGTTGGGGCTTGTCCTGGCTGACGAATACCCATTGTAAAATGGAAATAAAGTTTATTATTATTATTATTATTATTATCGGTTCCATTTTATACTTGGTGATACTTATCATACCTGTCCTTAAAACTATGGATTGAGATAGCATTAACTACCTCCTCGCTTAGCCAATTCCAATGATCAACTACTCTTACACTGAAAAAGTATTTTCTTACATCCTGCAAAGAAGTTTTCTTACGAAGCTTCAAACTATGACCTCTAGTTCTAGAGCCAGCCATATCAAAATATCCATCCCTATCCACTCTATCATAACCATAAAGGAATTTAAAGACTGTCACCATATCCCCCCTCAGTCGGCCTGGAGCTATAACTCTGTCATTTTTGTAAAATTCAACTTATTGCCGCTTAAACTAGAGTAAAATTTATCCTTTTCTTTTATGCTGAAAGACTGCTCTCCATTATAATGCTAAGTTTTTTCAATATATTTTTACATCTTATCGATGAGTCTTTCATTTAAGCCTGGATTTGTGCAGTGTTCAGTTTAATATTATTTAGTGTATGTGTGTCATTAACCAGAGGGAGTTCTCTACTACTATTAAGCAAACTACCATACAGTTTGTCTGTTACATTTAATTATAAGCCAGTAAGCTTTAGCCCAACTTTATTTGAAGTTGGTTGAGTAAATATTATTGTGTACGGTAGCCTGCAAAAACTGAGAGTAGACTATTCACTGACCAGGTGAAAGCAGGCATTCTGGAAATAGTCACCACAATATATATATATATATATATATATATATATATATATATATATATATATATATATATATATATATATATATATATATATATATATATATATATATATATATATATATATATATATATATATATATATATATATATATATATATATATATATATATATATATATATATATATATATATATATATATATATATATATATATATATATATATATATATATATATATATATATATATATATATATATATATATATATATATATATATATACTGTATATATATATATATATATATATATATATATATATATATATATATATATATATATATATATATATATATATATATATATATATATATATATATATATATATATATATATATTATATATTATATATATATATATTTATATTATATATATATATATATATATATATATATATATATATTATATATATATATATATATATATATATATATATTTATATATATATATTTATATATTATATATATATATATTATTATATATATATAGGTCCATAGTTATATAAATATGGATACAAGTGTCATGAAATATCTTTAAACACATCATTTTCCAAGGTCCTAAAACTCTTGTGGAAAGCTCCCTCCAGACGCTCTTTTTTATTCTCAGATCAGAGCAAGAAGAAGAATTGTTTACAACCGCTGTAAGCTGTTCGTCCTAGTGTGTAGTGTTAGCTATTTTCAATACTGAAGGTAATTATATAATTTTATATGACTTTGAATAGGATATTTAGTGTCACAAATACTTATTGTGGGGGAAGTGGGAGTGACTGGATAAGGGAATCTATGCCATTTATGTACGAATTTTACCTTCGGTTATAAGAAAATTGGGTAAGTTAACAGTTTAATATCGCACACTATTCCTAGCCAACATATGTTAGATTAAGATTGGTATGGTTAAGGGAATACCTACAGTTTAGCGGCCCATACCAATGTTCAAAACCTACCAATAGATGGCGATAGGCTCTGACTATAGAACTGGCGGATGAATACACAACAAAAATGGTGACAATAGGCATACGAAACAATTTTTTACTTTCCTAACTAAAAATATCTCACCTAACCTCTTAGCCAGGGGGCTTTACCCCCCTGGGACCCCCATCTTACTATCCTAACTAAAAATACTCACCTAACCTTCAGTCGAACTACTTACCTGAGTGGAGGGATGAGGTCGTTGAGCGGCATGGCCTGCTAAACTGTAAACTACCCAGGTTAAGAATTGTCTCGTTAGTCCTAACCATTCATAACCTAACCTAGCCATTCTTAGCCTAACCTAACCTACGTTGGCTTGGAATAGTGTGTGATATTAAACTGTTAAATTACCCTAAATTTCTATGAAAAGAACCCTTTAAGTCATTCCAGATTTTCAGTAGGATACAGGGTTAGTATTTTTGTTTTGAACTTTTCTGATAGTTTTCAATGATGAAATTTGCCTCCATGATTTCAAGCCCCTTAGAGAACATATAGTATCGAGATCTACATTTTGATATTGCAGTGGCTAAGAGTGTTCAACTCAGGAAGTATGTTGCCAAATGGGTGTTCAATCCCACTGCAGATGTTAGGAAGGACATTCACCCCTAATCCCCCCAGCTTCAATGCATCTGTGTCCACCCCATTTAAATAGATTCATATTGGAGCACAAAATGGCATACAGACACTCAATAGGTTCCTCAGCACATATTACTTCCTTTGAACACAGAAATCTTATTAGAAATGAGATTAAAATTTAAGATTTGGGAGATAAATGGCAGCTGACTGGCTCTTGAATACATATCATTGGCTAATCAATGACTAACAGGAAAGCACATGTACATTTTGATTCCAAAATTTTTTTGGTTATGTCTCCTCCTCCTTCTTTTTCTTGTTTTTCTTCATTCTCTTGTGTCTTTTTCTTTTTCTTTTTATTCTTTTTCTATTTCTTGCTCTTGATCTTCTTCCTTTTCATCTTTTTTTTTCTTCTTCATTTTCTCTGAGAGAAAATATCACATTCGTAAAAGTGTGATAAAATAGTGTGAGTCTGCTAATATAGATTGTAATATCGGTTAAGTATGGTTGTTAACGTTAACAAATATCTACAGTAGAGTTGAGATGAAATATTCAATAGATAACTGTCTTTTCCCTACCCCAATCATTCCACATAAGTTGAAAGGTATCTTGTAAAGATAAATAACCCCCACAACCCCATGTAAAGTTGAATAACCCTATAATCACATTTGTAAAGTTAAATAACCCCGTAATTAACATTGCAAAGTTAAATGACCCGTTGTTTGCCGTCATAAGAACCAATACAGACGCCATCGGCAAATCTCTCGGCTTCTTTCATCAGGAGCCGCCACAGCAAATCGACTGTCACCCTATTGCGTCATTCCCTGGACCTTCCTCCATCACGCCATATGCCCTCATGTCCCACCTCACAATATCCATAAAACTCCTCATCCTGGCACCTTTATCCTCCACACCCTGCTCCCAAGTATGGTAAAAAAAAGGGTTATATCCATATCATTCCTTTCTTCTCAGATATGAGGATTTATGTAATAGAGTGCCGGAAAAACTGAGAGAAGTGTTTGTAATGGGAGATACCTTTCCGATGGTTACTGTGCCGTGATCATCCTATGCCTCACCTGGATCGAAGAAGCTTTTCCCCTGGATCATTATTTACAATACTGCTCGGTAAGAATGTTTACGTTTTGTGTCGCTCATTCCTCACTCTGAAGGTTGACACGCCGGCTGCCGTCCTCTGGCTAGTACAGTGGTAACGCGCTGGCTTCGCATTCACGAGGTCGAAAGATCGGTTCCCATCCAAGACCGAGAGTTTAAGCTGTTTACTGGCCGGTGGTTACTGCTGTGGCTGGGCACAACAGTGGGGGGTTGGGGCTTGCCCGGGCTGACAAATACCCATTGTATAATGGAAATAAAGGTTTATTATTATTATTATTATTATTATTATTATTATTATTATTATTATTATTATTATTATTATTAATGCCCCTAGGTGGGCTCAATTGTGTGTCTGTAAATACCCATGTCAAGAATTGTAACCACTCTGCTGCTTTGGTCCCCACAGTATTGCATGGTGATCATTCTTAATATTAGCCTATTTTTTCCTATAATGATTTCACAGGAGCCATTAACAATACAGACACTCCCTTTACTTACAAACGCTTTAGGCTCCAAAAGTCTGTTCGCAAATAGAATTGTTCTTAAGTTGTGTTTACGTAAAAAGAGTACTGTACAGTGTCTACGTATTCGGTGCTTAGGCTGAAGACAGTTACTACATAAAGCATAAAGAGTACAGTATTACTGAATTTTAATACAGTAATAATAATGTAGCTCTGCACAGTAATACATGCATTAATACATGGGCAGATACTGGGTAGGTTTTTGTTATCTGGAAATGTTCGGGGAGACCGAGGTAACTCGGTGTTAGAATGTGCAAGTTGAGAAGTGACGAGCCCGACATTCAAGAATTCAATCCTGCAGTGGGGCATTAGGAAGGACATCGAGCTATATTCCTCTGTTTCAGCTCCAACCCCAATTCAGTTAGGAACTATTTGACACAAAATTCCTTAGAAAAAGTATTTGTGTATGATAATAGTTTTAATATCCATTTGGCTGAGCCTGTATCTACAGAGTTTATCATCTAAGATAATATGCTAGTTGTGGAGGAGAAAGAATTCCATCCACGTATTCCCTGCATATTGTAGGAGGCAACTTGTGGGGACAAGTATTGTGGTGTTAAAGAAAAAGACCTCCCTTAATATACCTGGTGATGCATAAAACGTGATATAGAAGGATGGGTTGGAAGGAATGGCAATTTTTATCTTTTTCACTTCCCCAATGAACTTTTTAGAGGAGTGACAATGGGGAGCTTATAATTGGAGCCTTTGTGCCTTCCTGTATTTAGAATTGTTCCCCCCCCCTGGTATCAGCTGATGAATACATTCAAAATAAAAATAAATAAAAAATATTTTGTTGTTGTGTATGGCTCTTTTTGTCTTGATTGGCAGCTAGATTGCTACTCGCATGAGTTAAAGATGAGGAAGAAGTTCTTATTCCATTTTACACTTCCCCCCTCTCTCAACTTTGTTGATTAACTCCAGGGAATAGACAGTCAGTGCATTATGAAATTGAGCACCATTGCAGGAATTGCCAGTGCTTGGTGTAAATAAATTGTAGTTGAATAAATTAATTTTGGAGTGATGTTTTATAATGTTGTTTTCCTCATTTAGGCTGCTATTCTTGCAAAAACAATCATAGACAAAACTTCTTTGGCTGAGCTGATGGGCAGAGAGAGAAAAGATTGATCTGATTTTATAGAGCTGGCCACGATTACTCATGCAGCATAATGTATAATACCCCATATTGCTTATTTCTTTGCCAGTGTGCATACTGTTATTCGAATAATAAGTTATGGTTAAAATAAGTTTTGTTTATTTCATTGAAGTGTTTTAATATTTTTGGCCTCAGCACAAGATTCATGCCCTCTTATCTACTCACGTATTAATGTATGTATTACTATATTGTACTGTATTATTTCATTATTATTACTGTATTAATATTCATTGATACTGTATAGTTTGATTAATGTGTTAGTTAAGTGTCTTTAGCCTATGTACTGTACAGTACATATGCTAAAGACACTGCATATGTGGCCTGTGGCCTGCAAAAGGGTAATGATTACATTTGCCAAAACAAGACCTTCGCAAGAAGGCAACCGTACTAGCCCTTAGTAGAAAAGGGAGTTCGAGACGTAAAACCGAATCAGATATATAGAAACGTCTGGTTCATTATCCCTTTACAAGCGTGTTTTTCTAGGAATTCTCTTATATTTTGTGAAGCCATCAGTCATGTATAGATGCTTATAATGTCATTGGTCAAGTACCATGATAGCACAGTAGTGTCCTAGGTTCAAGTCCCAGTCAGGGTAAAAATGATATATGTTTTCACATATGGTAATTTGCTCATTTGAGTATTATTGGTCCCGAATGAGATTAGGAGATGAATTAAATGTGAAAACGAAGCCACGAGTGAGGTTGGGGGAAACTGTAATGTGAACAGAGTGGCATTCAGATAGAATACGTTCATCCCTAGTATAGCAGATAAAAGGTGTAAGGTGTCTTTCCCTTTTAAAACCTTCTGTGGTGCAGTTGGTAGCACCTTTGCATAGTAATTATGTGACCTAAGTTAAGATCCCGGTCAGGGTAAAAATTATTCATGTTTTCACAGATGGTAATGTGCTTATTTGATTATTGTTGATCCCGAATGAGATTGGGAGTTGAATTAAATGCGAAAACAAAGCCACGAGTGAGGTTGGGGGAAACTGTAACGTGAACAGAGTGGCATTCAGATAGAATGCATTCATCCCTAGTATAGCAGATAAAAGCTGTAAGGTGTGTTTCTCGTTTAAGACCTTCTGTGGTTTAGTTGGTAGCGCCTTGGCATAGTAATTATATGACCTAGGTTCCAATCCCGGTCGGGGTAAATATTATTCATGTTTTCGTATGGTAATGTGCTTTTAAAAGGCGAAAACGAAGTCACGAGTGAGGTTGGGGGAAACTGTAATATGAACAGAGTGGCTGGCATTCAGATAGAATGCCTTCATCCCTAGTATAGCAGTTATAAGCTGTAAGGTGTGTTTCCCTTTTATGGCCTTCTGTGGTGTAGTTGGTAGTGCCTTGGCATAGTGCTTATTTGACCTAGGTTCAGATCCTGGTCGGGGTAAAAATTATATATATACACCTAGTTCTCAGAATAACTCCTAGATAGGTTCTCAGAAGTGTTGGGTAAATGGAAAATCGCGTGAAAAATTATTTTCCTTAGGAAACAATTATAAAGGGCATAGATACGTTCCAAACCTTACATAGACACACCATGCCAAAGATATAAGATAAGTAAAAAACATATTTTATTACTACATAGCAAAGCAGAAAGCCCTGTATCTATTTTTAAGAGTATACAAAAGATATTCATATTCACTTTACAGCTAGAAATTAACATACATTACTATACTTTATTATGCAGTGGGCAACAGTTATACAGTACACTGGGACATGCATGGTGGCAGTGAGCAAGTAACTTATGTGGTAGAAGAGGAGGAGGATGCAGGAGAACGAGCCTCTATCTGCAAATGTATATAAAGATGAAATAAGAATTATAAATAACCAAAGCAAGACTAAAAAACAAAACAAAAAATTAATTATGCAATGCCTAAATCTACCATATGACAGATTAAAAAAACTTAATTTGAATTCTCTAGAGAGGCACAGAGTTAGGGGGGATATGATTGAGGTGTATAAATGGTTTAAAGGGATTAACAAGGGTGATATTAATAAAGTTTAAAAAATTCATGATCAAACCAGAACTCGTAATGTGTAATGGATTTAATCTTGATAAATTTAGGTTCAGAAGGGAAATTGGTGAAAATTGGCTTGGTAATACCGTAGAGTATTCCTGGTAGGATAATAAATGCCAATACCTTAGACACCTTCAAATGTAGATTAGATAGACATATGACAGAGGTAGGGTGGGTGTGAATAGGTTAGTGTTTATTAGAAAAATCAGAAAAAGAAAAATAGAATAAATAAGTAGAGTAGAATAGAATAGGTTAGACATGCTGAAAATATCATTAAAAAATGGAGCTGCCTCGTGTGTGCCAGTAGGCATGTTGCAGTGTCCCCTATTGTTATGTTCTTAATATTTTCAGAACACGTGTTTTGCATCCTCCTTCCATTTTCAAATTTGTATCTGGTTTCTGAATGACTAATTTGTTAATAAAATGTATCCAATTACTCTCTCTCTCTCTCTCTCTCTCTCTCTCTCTCTCTCTCTCTCTCTCTCTCTCTCTCTCTCTCTCTCTCTCTCTCTCTCTCCTCTCTCTCTCTCTCTCTCTCTCTCTCTCTCTCCTCTCTCTCTCTCTCTCTCTCTCTCTCTCTCTCTCTCTCTCTCCTCTCTCTCATTTCTTTACAAAAAAACGAATTAAAACTTAGGTTTATTACCTTTAGAATGAGCACTGTAATGAACGTGATTAATACTAAAGCAATAATTGTATTTACATAATAAGATGAAAAATTTCTACCTAATTCCCGTTTAAAAGAGACATTACAAAGGATTCGTGGAAAGGAAATTAATTTAACGGTCTTTTAACTTATTAACGTTTTTATTAAAAGTGCATTATTATATTTATCATTTGCTGCCCCAAACGACTCATCAACTTGTAAAGTAACTGATGTATGCGTTGTTTGTAAGACTATTCTCCTTTTAAAATAAATATATTCTATATAATGTAAGTGGAATGTAACGAGAGAGACATATTTAATTAACTCTTGTTCATTCAATCAAAACTACATTATTTATTGTAAAAATAATGGTTTAATTACAAATTCGTAATAATAATAATATTAATAATAATAATAATAATAAAAATAATAATAATAATCTCCACAATCATCATCAAAGGAAAATTATTGTTAAAAATAATAATAAGAATAGTAATAATAATAATAATAATAATAATAATAATAATAATAATAATAATAATAATAAGATTATAAAAGGGATTATAAAAGATGTGTAATGAATATCCAGTTCTCTGCTGGGTTTTAATATACCTCTGCATTACTTTCATGATGTCTATTCCAATAATTCTCCTTAGATATTATTATTATTATTATTATTATTATTATTATTATTTATTATTATTATTATTATTGGCGACAGTAATTTTCCTTTGATGATGATTGTGGAGATTATTATTTATTATTATTATTATTATTATTATTATTATTATTATTAAGGGCTCATTATTGTACATCTGTTGGTTTGTCGTATGACTTCCGTCATGCTGAAGCCAGTCCGCCATGCTGAAGCCAGAATCTGAAACTTGTAACAGATCTTGAGCGGAAACGGTTGGTCGAGGGCACGGATATTTTATTACCATGTTTGTAGAAAGTGCCAAGGAAATATATGACCGGAACCGTGAGACTTAGGACCTGGCATCGAGAAGGGCAGGAAAGGCCAGGAAGTTAGCCATTTCCTAAACCGCAAGAAATATAAGCAAGTGTTTCGTACGCAGGTACATACCCTGCAGAGATGCCCAATAACTCCTCCCCGGAAGTAGGAGGGATTCCACTTTGAACCTGGCGTTGATTAGCTAGGGCTAGATCTCACTGATTTCATTGGAGAATTGGATGTGAAGCCACGCCCTGCCCCTGGGGGTATTTAAAGAGCCACCCAGGGCAGGGACAGTTAGTTAGAACTTTGCCAGGGGCACGAATAGATCATAGATTGTGATAGTCATAGGGTGGGGGCATTGGGGCATTGAGGCGTCGGATGTGTTGTACTCTAGAATAAATATAAGTAAAGGAACTACTGCTTGTCCATTCTTACCTTGTACCCATCAGGTACTAATATTGATAACCTAATAAACCACGCTACCATAATTATAAATATATATACGTAGGAGGAAAAGCCCTACGTCAGTGGTGTCATTAGATGGGATAAACAAAACCAATACGTCAGTGGTGACGCTCGGTGAGATAATAATAAAAGCAATACGTCAGTGGTGACAAGCGGTGAGATAACCCAGTCATCTTACAAAGTGTGAGTTCAAGTGGAAGTCCAAAATTCACATGACAGTGGTGGCAGTGCGGTACGATCATCACGCCTGGAATACATACAAAGAGACTCTCATATCAGAAGAAACCGGTGCAAAGAAAAGAAAATAAGAATGGCAAAAGCAGAAATCCAACATCTCCCAATTCAAGAAATGAGTGACGAGGCCAAACACCGGAGAATTCTCGAACTGGAGGAGCAAGTGCGGCGCCTACAAGCACGCGCCGACGCCGCTCCGTCGAGAAGGAACTTGGCCGACGCCGACAGCGAAACCGACGCCTCAAACATCGACGAACAGCCGGCCGCTCCGAACCCCGTGGTGACACAGGGAACGCAGCAGGCCCAGCCCCCACCCTGTGCCCTGGTTGTAAAGACGCCTCGAGTCAAAAATTCACTTTTATACCTCGACGGCGCAAATGTAAAAGACCGTGAATGTCCGTCCATAATTCCCGCGACCGACTTCCTGAAATACTTGGGTCTGCGGATGAGAAGTGACGAGTGCTCAAATAGAGAATATTATAAAACTTTGAAGGAACTATTTCTAAGATATTTCTTAGTAAGCCGAAGTGTGACCGGAGCATTGAGTGAAAATGCCCATTACAAGAGGTATAAGTTGCCGGATCCGACCAAGAAGACGGCGATTCGACGATTTTACTCGAAAAGAAGAAGGAAAACCCGCTCCTTCCTTGCCTTCTGCCATGAAGTTCTCCAGGACCACCTCCTTAAAATAAGCTAAGTACTTGTGATCTGTATCCAGTGAGTAATGGGACAATTAGTAAAAGAAATTGAGGTCGGTGGACGCCGCCATTTTATCTTGTAGTTATGCTTTGACTCAGCCAACCCGCTTATAAGGGGTGTGGCGCTTAATAAGTTGATAAAAGTAGAATTTCTGTACCCATTACTAACATGGATAATTTGTACTAATAGCTATAAGCAGTAATAAACTCCGTTTTTTGTTATAATTTGAGTAATGTAAAGAAAGTTCGTTGGAAGTGTGTTCCATTTATTTGTATTAATGCCTAGATTGAATTTTAAGAACGCGAATGTATCGATTTTTTTAATTGACAAATTTAATGCACGTGAAATCACTATTACAGTCTATTAATTTCTTAAGTGTAAGAATTACAGGGAGTAATATACTTGAATCTGCTTTTAAGGTTTTACTTAGAACACGTGTGGTTTTCGAGAAAGGAATGTGGAAGTGACCATTCGATCTCCCAACCTCGTTATTGTAAATCTGTAGTAATTGTACTGAGCTTTGATATTTTAAAGTACGTGTAAAATCATTTTTATATAAATTTCTTAAAGCGTAAGAAATCGAGTGTTAAGATTGCGCCTGTTTTCAAGGTTCTTTCTTTTTTGTTTGTTCTTTTTATCCGCGGGAGTAATGTTTTAGCGAAAGAAAAACATAAATGACGGATTGTTTTTTTATGTTGTTATGACGAAGGAATTAATATTACGATACGTGTGTGGCATTTTATTTTTGAAGAATAAGAAATTTTGTGATATTGTTTAGAGATGAGTTTTTTAATTTCACGCTATGCAGGCGAAAGTAAGAGTAAATTAGAGTAGTTTGTGCTGTCCTAGAATAGGGAAGGTTTTTCAGTGTCACCCAAACGTAGCTTCAAGGGAGTAGAATGTTTGTTTGTTCGTTAGAATGGGACCTAGGACTGGTGAGGCAGTCTGTGACCGTGCGGCCCAACCGAGATTTCACCTTTACTTTCCTTTATCGGGGTAAGGGATGGGAAATTTTCCATAGACAGAGAGAAAGGGAATGCAAGTTTGAATGTGAGCGCATGTGAGCGAATGAGTATAATGAGTGTAATGGGGGTATAATGGGGGGGTTGCTCTAGGGGGTGAAATCGCGGAAAGCACCGTTAGGAAGCATGATTGGGGAGTCTGCGAGGATCGTTCCCCTGCTCCGCCAGGTCCTTCTGCATGCCATATCAGAGTGTATTTATGGGAGGTGATGCGCTGTTGCAATATCTAGTGAGGGATATGGATGAGAAGGTAATTCTCCACCTGCCCAGATATGGTTGAAATGCCGAGTTTGTTTTATTTTTGTTTTGTCCCCTACTCCGCCATTGAGATTATTATTCGATTTCCGAGAGATTCCAAGATAGATGTTACGTGATAAAGGACGTGAATCTATGAATGATTCTTTATTTTCTTTGCTAGCTGCAGTATATACATTATTTGTCTGAAGAGATATGTTAGATTGATAAAGTAAAACTTTGCGAGTTTTAGCCATGATAATGTTTTATCAAAATTATTTCGGCTTGGTCATAAAGAAAGAGTGAGAGCTGACACGAAATGACAACAAGAATGTTACACAGCTGTATCCCGTATTTGAGAGAGCAGATATAAGTCAAATTCGAGATAGTAAAAGAAGATATATATTTTATGTTTGAATTGTTTATGTACAACTCCGTACGAGATTTTGAAGTTTAAGCAAAATGCATTCCTTACTGTTGATAATGAAATATACTTTTTGTTTTTATTATTGCATACACAGAGATAGACTTTTTATATTCTTAGGTACCCGTTTTCGTTATAGTTCTTTTTGTATTGAAGAAATCTTTAAAATCTTACTTAAAGGATTCTGAAAAGATTATCTAGAGATAACCATGGTTAATCCCTAGCCTTTTCATGAATTTTAGATTACAATCGGGCTAATTAAAGATAATTGAGATTATTAGAGATTATTTGCTGAGTTTTAAAGTTAAAATTAATGACACTTAAGTCCTTTTTAAGAAGTTGTTAAGAAAAGGATATTTGTACTTTTGTTGATAGTAGTAGGGATAGTGTCACATATGATTTTAATCAGAGTGGGTGCGCTTCGACTTAACCCTCTGATTTATAGCATGAAAAGAGAGAGATTGTCATTATAGACAAGGATGTGTATGCCGTTACAGTAAAGTCCTTATCAAGATTAAACAGAGAGGAATGGATTTATGCTTCGATAGTTCTGCAGTTGTACACTAAGTTCTTTTGCTTTTGTTTTGTTAATGAGGGAATGAGAATAGCCGCTGACAATAAACGTAAGACTCTATCGATAGTCATTGCTAACGTTTGTTCACGTTCATTTGTTTATTATGTTATTTTTAGAAATACTCTGCGACGATTTTTTATTCTCACTACAAGTTGAAGGACGAAGGCAAGTCTCAGCTGACTTGTGAGTGGAAACCGCAACGTATTTCACGGTCGCCCAGTCTCTCTCTCTCTCTCTCTCTCTCTCTCTCTCTCTCTCTCTCTCTCTCTCTCTCTCTCTCTCTCTCTCTCTCTCTCTCTCTCTCTCTCTCTCTCTCTCTCTCTCTCTTTCCTACCTTTCACTCGACTCTGAGCCTGACAGAGGCTCCGTTCAATGCTAAAAGAACGTTGCTGTCTTTGATTTTCTGTGTGTGTTTTTTTCCAGCGAAGCTAGGCGATAATTGTGCCTACATTTCATTGCAGTTGATAGATTGTTGCATGCTGCTATTGCATAAATACTGATAAGATATCGGTAGTACCGCCATTTGCATAAATGGTTGTGCCACATGTCGCAACTGTTTAGAGAATAGATAGAACTCCCATTGACAAATTGTGGAGCCAGCAAGTTGCCACTTATGCTATATATATATACATTGATTATGACAGCAGGAATTTGAAGATTAAAGGAGACTGTGTTAGAATAAGCATCACTATGAAATATAAGTATAGAACTCTGTTCTTACTTCTGAATGCCAGTCTCCACTGTATATATATTGATATTTCTGATTTAGTATATTTATTTTTATTGTTTATTATTCTTATTTTTAGATCATGATTATTAGTAATGTTATTATGTTGACTGATATTGTTGCTATCTCTCAATGGCCTGTTGCTAATTATTATTTTTGAAATGAAATCAGCAGTAACTTGATGATTTGTATCTTTTATCTGAATTCATACTTGATGTTACTGTAGCCACCGCTAATAAGAATGTTTCTTTAGTGGCTTTTCTCAGCATTTAATGATTATTCTTTTTGACATTTATAGTAGAGTAATGCTATGTAGCAGTTGCTAAGTCCTAAGTATCTTGGAATAATAATCTAGTTGTGTAGACACATACCTTCCATTACCACCCTGTTCCTAGGCAGCCCCGACCTGCAAGTTCTAAAAGTCTTTAGATTTTGTCCGTCAGACAAGTCCCTAATGCCCATTGAATAGAGATTGCAATCACTTGCAGTTGCAGGGGAGGCAAAGTATAGCCTCGATTACCAACGTATGGCCATTGTTGGTACCCTGAAGTCATAGGGAACCTTTCTTACAACTGTAGTAGTGACATAGGTTCAAACTTTCATCCCGCGTTCTACTTCGAAGGTACGTGTGAGAGGACCGTACAGGAAGAGTAACGCTGTGACGTTGCAGGTCTCCTGCGTGGTGGTCTTAGTCAAGATCGGCCGAGGGCTTTTTTGGTGGATGTTCACCCTTGAGGGTGAGCGGACTTTCCACTTGTGTCCCGCGGGACGAGGAAGCCGGGCTGGAAGGATTAGCGGGATGGGCCCCAGTCCTTGTCCTTTTTGCTCTGCCTAACCGAGTAACGGAGATATGGCAACAAACCTGGGCCTGCAGCGAGGACGGCGGGGGAGTGAAGGCGAAAGAATCCCCGAGGGAAACCGGGGAATCGCACCTAGCAAGAATTCATGAGCAAGGGACAGAGAAAACGAAAGTCGTCCTAGACAGAGAAAGTAAAAGTCGTCCTATCCATTGGTCTCTGAATAGTAATATAATATGAAAGTAACACATGCTTTGTTCCAGGAGTAGTTTTTAAGGCTTAATTTTAAGACAAATCAATGCCCCTAATAATGATAGGAATAGAACTTATGACGGTAGGGTCTCTTATAGAAATTACTGTTGATGTTATAGTCTATTGCATTTTACCTGTTTATACATGCTAATACTCTACTTAATTGTTTGCTAATGTTCTAAATGAGTCATAGTCCTACTGTAATTAACTCAATTTTGTCTTTTAAAGAAACGAGAGAAGTAGATGAATTAATGTTTTGATTTAAACTGACTTGTCGACCTTAATTAATGTTTAATATTAGTTTCACACTGGAATTATGTTGTTTAAATATAAGAATATGTTGTATTTCAGATTTCCAACAAGGAAATAGACCCTGCATGCTCTAGTTGTCTGTAAAGGTACTCTCTATATGTTATGTTTGTGTAATTTGCATAGGAATTCTTAGAAAATAGCTTAAATAATTCGGCCCCATTTCTATTGTAAACTAATGTTAGCTAGGATATGTCCAAGAGCTCCCGGAAAATTAGCCCATGCTTCGACTGAAATAAGAGATATTTCAGTTTTGGTTGGGAGGGATGTCGTATGACTTCCGTCATGCTGAAGCCAGTCCGCCATGCTGAAGCCAGAATCTGAAACTTGTAACAGATCTTGAGCGGAAACGGTTGGTCGAGGGCACGGATATTTTATTACCATGTTTGTAGAAAGTGCCAAGGAAATATATGACCGGAACCGTGAGACTTAGGACCTGGCATCGAGAAGGGCAGGAAAGGCCAGGAAGTTAGCCATTTCCTAAACCGCAAGAAATATAAGCAAGTGTTTCGTACGCAGGTACATACCCTGCAGAGATGCCCAATAACTCCTCCCCGGAAGTAGGAGGGATTCCACTTTGAACCTGGCGTTGATTAGCTAGGGCTAGATCTCACTGATTTCATTGGAGAATTGGATGTGAAGCCACGCCCTGCCCCTGGGGGTATTTAAAGAGCCACCCAGGGCAGGGACAGTTAGTTAGAACTTTGCCAGGGGCACGAATAGATCATAGATTGTGATAGTCATAGGGTGGGGGCATTGAGGCGTCGGATGTGTTGTACTCTAGAATAAATATAAGTAAAGGAACTACTGCTTGTCCATTCTTACCTTGTACCCATCAGGTACTAATATTGATAACCTAATAAACCACGCTACCATAATTATAAATATATATACGTAGGAGGAAAAGCCCTACGTCAGTGGTGTCATTAGATGGGATAAACAAAACCAATACGTCAGTGGTGACGCTCGGTGAGATAATAATAAAAGCAATACGTCAGTGGTGACAAGCGGTGAGATAACCCAGTCATCTTACAAAGTGTGAGTTCAAGTGGAAGTCCAAAATTCACACGTCAGGTTTAGTTACTTTAATGACTGTACAGTGCCCCTCCCTAGTTGGCTGGGACAATGACAGTGTGGGGGGTTGGGTAGAATAGAATGTTGGAGAGACATCGTTAATTAACTCTTATTCATTCAACCAAAACTACATTATTTATTGTAAAAATAATGATTTAATTACAAATTCGTAATAATGATAATGATAATAATCTCCACGATCATCATCAAAGGAAACTTATTGTTGCCAATAATAATAATAATAATACATACATACATATACCTTGGCTGTTTCCCCCTTTAATTGGGGGGTAGCCGACATCAAAAAAGGAAAACAGTTTGGGGAGAAGTTATTCTCCCCTCTACTCCCCCTCTTCTTTGACGTCTCACAGGAGGTTGGTACAAGGGGGGGGATTCCTAGTCCCCCCGCCCCGTCCACTTTTAGTCGCCTTTTACGACACGCAGGGAATACGGTGAGGCTGTTCTTTGATATTTTGCATAATAATAACAATAATAAGATCAAAGGAGAATTTTTCGAATAGACATCATGAAAGTAATGCAGAAGTATATTAAAACCCAGCAGAGAATTGTATATTCATTACACATCTTTTATAATCCCTTCACATCTGACAGGTCATTACACTCTCCATCTGTTTCTCTTTACAGCCTGATAAAGGCTGTCTTATTTTTATCATTTTTTGGCCCGTCCTGATGTCATGATCATCTCTCTCTCTCTTTTTTTTTTTTTACTTCGCGGAAAGTCACCTATCGCAGCCGGTTTGGAACCTAACCCCCGCGATAAACGAGGGATTACTGTATATATATATATATATATATATATATATATATATATATATATATATATATATATATATATATATATATATATATATATATATATTCCATATTTCTAACATTTTTGGGTCAATATTTTATGTAATAGAATAATACTAACGTAAATTTATTAATTTACAAACTTGAATAGAGCGCCATGTTCAATAGTTGTTCCAATAACGATGTATGAATCTTTTATTTTCATAGCAAAGTTTTACTGTTGCAACCTCTTCAATTTGGAGGTGCAAATTATATTTTTCCCATGGTTTTGCATGTTTTGTGAATGATTTTGACCTTGAAATCTTTTGGAAATTGTTTGCTAATCTAATCTAAGCTAAAAAAAAAACCAGTAATTTTCGACAGTGTTCAAGGTTACATTTATTCAAAAACATTAAAAATCTTAAGAAAAATGTCGGGATAAGTTGGTTTTTTTGTGCCCTACTACATAGCTTCTGTTTCTTTCGCAGAGTAATTGTGTACTTGTTTTTGAGAGAGAAGAATTTCCATGTGTGTTCCACGTGTGTTGCAGTAGGTGATTCGGTTTAGGTTGTGTGTTGTTTTGTATGACTTATTCATCATAAGACTTGACTAGGTCTGTCTCCTGTGTTTTGGGGGGAAATAATTCCTCATCCATATTCTGGGCATTTCATAAGAGTTAATGAAAAGGGACGGGAAAACAAGGGCTGCCAATCCCAACTTCCCAGAATTCTTTTCCATTTCATTGAACAATAAAGGTGAGGATGTACAAAGTATGATGAAGCTGGCTGCAGAGAAAGGAAGTTATATGTACAGGAAATACAAATAAGGCTACAATAAGAGAAAGAGAGAAAGCTTTGGTTTTAGTCATTTTTTTTAAGACACTGACTTTATTTAGAAAATTGGAGCATCATTTTTAATGGGACATATTTAGGGGGCTGAAGATAGAAACTTCTAATAGACTTTCCATTTGTTACTATCAGTGACTGAATTTTAAGACTATTATAAGATGGATTTGGTACTCAAGCCCTCTTTAGTATCGTGCTTACTGTCTCATACTTTATTTTATAAAACCTAGTAAAATTTTCATCATTAAATGATTAGTATATAAACAGATATGATTTTTACAGATTTTATTTACTGGATGCCATTTGGAATTCATTATAGATAAAAAGAGATAGTGCCCATTATCATTATTATTATTGCTATAGAATATGTTTTATAATATAGATGTATATAATATATCGACATATATATGCTTTACAATACTCTGTATGGCTTGCTACAGGAGTTTAGTGTATTTCTCAGTGTGGTACCTGACTTACCTTATATTTCAGGAAGTGACCAAGGAAAACAGACGTCCCTTTTGCTTTTCTAATACTGCGGTGACTTCTGTGCATTAATCCTGGATCTTTGGATCTCAGGAGACATAACCAATTGGAGGTAAGTGCAGTACAGACCTGTATTTTTCTCTTTTTAATTTTAGATGGAAAATTGTTCTGTAGATTGTAAGAAAATATTTATGAGAAGTTTACCCATATATTATATCAACACGTCACCATGCTGTGCCTCAATGCAGTCTGAAATAATCTTAATAGTATTTTTTGAAGTATTTTGTTATAGTTTAAGGCAATAGAAAGTTTCCTATATACGAAGACAGTTAATGTTAGTTCCAGAAAAATTAGTTCCTCTCTCAGTTTGAGTTCAATTTAGGTGACTGCTGTTCATGTGAACGTCTTTAATCCAAATCCTTAAATATCTATATGATGTTGATGAAAGTATACTTAAGTATTTGTTTTTTTTCATAGTGGTTTAATAGCAAGTGGAAAATAATTAAGCTTTGTGCTTCAGTGTAACATACTGCAGGTATTAGATGAATTTTAAATATTAAATGTTTTGTTATGTTGAATTTAAGAAGAGGAATCATGGTGCTATTAATTATCTGAATAATGACATTTTTTGTATTTGTGGTGACTGGTTCTCTCCAGTGTAATATCTGTCTTTGTATTGTTATGGTGAGAACCACCGTAGCATAGAGGTAGAATGCTTTACTTGGAAGGTGAAGGACACATTTTTTGAGCTAACGCCAGGACAATAGTAAGGGCATCCAGCCTTATTCCCCAGATTCAGTCCATCTGTGTCAATGTCCAAATGGGGACAAATAGTGACATATAAAACGAATATAAAATAAATTTTTATGGTTATTGTGTTACTTCATTAATCAAAACTTGAACCATTTATGCATGGTAGCATTCAAACACTGGGTATTCTGGTAGAAATGTTTAAAAATCAAATCAGTGACAGATATTTCTTGGCGTGAGTCGAATATATTTTTAGTGATAAAGTTTTTCAGAATATGCACATTGATATAAAGAATGGCTTGAAATATTAATATACCGTATATGTTAAATATGTTTATAAGTACAGACCCTCCCCTACTTACGAATGAGTTAGGTTCCTAAAGTTTGTTCGTAAGTTGTTTAGGTGAAAAATATGCAATACTGTACAGTACTTAGGGTACAGACTCTTAGCTATTACATAAAGCATAAAGAATGAATTTTGATATGTTCATAAGTTGATATTTTGTATGTGCGGTACTGTATATATGTTGGTGAAGCACCAGAAGTCTGCTCTTATTACACAAGGTTCCAGGACCCTTTATTTCAGATATCGCCATTGAAGAAAGCGATAGATTCTTCTCCCAAAGATTTAATAGCTCTTTTCTCCAGCAATGTTGTTAACAATGAAGTACCTTTTGCCTTGGAGTACGAGCTAAAGACACATTTCCGGAAAAGTGTCTTCAGCAAAGATTGTTTTATACTTGGTGTGTCACTAATGCTTTACCAATATGGGAAATATCCAGAGATCTCTACACTACCATTTAGATTTTATCAAACCTTGAAAAGCACCAAGGCGTAGCAAGTACAGAACAATCTTTGCGGAAGACACTTTTCTGTAAAAAAAAAAACCTGTTTGGACCTCTGGAAGTTGAAGCTCCTGATTTTTTCTTTTTTCATGAACTTTGTTTCCATTAAGGAATGCATCATAACTTACAGTGAGGTTGACTTTCGAAAGCTCGTATTCCAATGCAAAAGTTAGTTCTTGTTGAAGACAATTCTGGAGAAGAGAGCTAGTAATTCTTAGTAGTATGTTATTGTTTAAGATATTAAGGTTCTCTCACGTATTAAAGGTCTTTTCTGATTCTTTATATTTTTGTGTTTAAAATACTTATTTACATTTGGTATAGATTTATTTCAAAAGGGAAGATATGTTATCATGTTCATTAATATTCTCATTTGTAGAAGTTACTCAGCTCGTTTGTTCATTGTAAAATGCTATTTTCAGTTTGATTTACAATTTATATTGCAATGGTAGTGATGTCGTAAGAAGTGACCAATTGTATATAAATGTAATTTTTTTTTTATTCTTCTTGCTTATATTGTATAATTCAGTCATCTTTAGTGCTAATATACTATCATTACAGTATTAGTATTTCTTTTAATATTCATTTCCTCAAGACAGTTTTATATTGGATTACTTTTATTTCTATGTACTGCATATGTGGCACCATCATACAGGAAGCAGATGGAAGACTGGGAGTTATAACCCAGTGACCAAGAGACTGTATTCCGATCTCACTTTGAAAAGTTTTGCAAAACTGTGTTGAGTATTTATTTATACTTTAATTTTTAGTGTGATGTTTAAGATGTGTCAATTCAATTATCATCTTCGTTTATATTTTATTTTCTAACCGATAAGTCATTGAATTCCTATGGAATTGTAAATCATGATTATATGTGCTCTCATAAAAGCACAAAATAAGCAATAGGTTATGCATAATTCATATTCAAATCTAGTATTATTTGATTTTGATGAAATTCTGATAGGCACAACATAAATATATACGCTCCAAGAATAGTGATTTTAGTTTTGATTTTCTTAATTCATAGTAGTTTTTGACATGAATACAAGCTTTTTTGTAAGTCAGTATACACCTCTCCACAAAGCTCTTCTGGAGAGTGTCAACTATTATGTTTTCCTTATCTCTGTTTGCTTTATATATGTATCTAATTTAATTTAATTTGCAATTGATATTTACAATATGAAATGGAGTGTTCAGTAATTTACAGCTCATGAAATCATATCTTTATTATTTGCTTTAGCACATTACAGCTGTTGAATAATTATTATTGCTTTTTTAGACAATTTTTAGGCTCAGATAATGCGAAATCAATTGCCATTTTTTTGTCAGAACTCTCAATCTTGAAAAACTAAATTCTTTTAAGGAACTTAAACTTTTATGTCTAATTTGTATTTCATAAACTAATTTCAAATCTTATTTCACTTATTTCAGTTTCCTGTTAATGTTTTATACAACTATGACAATAGAGTAATTACTGGACATATTATTATTATTATTATTATTATTATTATTACGGTTTTATTATTATTGTTATTAGCTGTACTTTTATTTTATTTATATATAATACAAGTTATTTTTTTCTAAATTTTATGATGTAACTGATTATAATTCATTGGATATAATCAAGCACTTGTTGATTATTATGTGAAGAAATTATCACAAATTGCAGTCGCTTTTAAGTGATTTGAACACCAATAATATCATTAATTATGAACGTATTAATATTTTGTCATTATCCACTGTGGCATGACTGCTGAACACTCCTTTTCATTCTTGTACCATAATTTCAGGTCACTCATGTAACAAATAATTAATTATACAATTGAAGTCACTTGACCGTCTGTCAGTTGTATGTATGTCTGTTTCAGAATGAAAAGTGACTTATACATTTCTTCATGTAAGAATAAAACTTGTTAATTTGTTTTTGTTAATGTAGTAAGTTCTTTAGTGGCTGCAAAAATCATCATTGCATAATTTTTTGTATGTTTAAACATTGGTGAAAGTTTACCTATGATGTATATAAGATCCTTTTGATGTTATATGAAAGGGATTTTTTTTTAACTTTTTCCTCTTACTATTTATGTCAGTTTTAATCCATTTTAAGGATCCTAAGACCATTGTGATCATTAAGGGCAAAAATAGGAAGTAAATCTGACATAAAAGCTAGAGGAGAGAACACAAATTACGCCTTTCTTATAGTATAATTCTAGATGAGATTTGGTAAGCTTATTTGAATAGTGCTTTGAATAATTCACAGTAATCAGATAAATATCTCCAGACAGTAACAGAAATAATTTCTTGACGTTATACACAAAGGATGTAGGTTTCTTTTTTCCGCGTTTTGTGTGTCAGTTTTAATCCTATAAAATATGACTCGTTTTTGGTACCATGTATCAGTATCTAAGAAAGGATGAACATGTTCATATCATGACAATGGTTGAAAAAAGAACTCCTTAACAAACTTTTTCAGATAAAGTTTCTATTTGGGCTTCTTAATTTTTAAGGAATTTGTAAAAATATAAATATTGACAGAATTGAAGCATTCACTCTACCTGCAACTGATGGATTTTGTGAATCCTCATATCAAAGTTATGAACTTTAGCATCTTTCCTGAAGGTGCTGTGACCCATGGTGACCACTCAGAATAAATATTGTAAGAATTAAAACTACAGAAAAGCTAATAAAAAAAAAAAACATCCTTTTAGTATAATATCGTGATGGAAGTTGCCTTTCCGAGTTTTTTCCCTGTCTTGCTCAAGACACGTTTAAGTCTTAGGTTATCTGTAGTTTTCCACCAATGAATACACTATATTACGTGCAATTCTTGAGCAGATATGATTTTTGCATGACTACGGAAGTTTAGCTGTAGGTATAAGATCCCAGGTTACTATATAGCATCTACACATTAAAATCTCAAATCTTTTAGATAGAGGTTTACATAAATATTCTTTTCCTCAGTTTGTGAAGGAATAGAGTATATATGTAAAGTTTCATTATAAAAAAAAAAAAAACAATGTTTAGAGACTATATAGTTCCTGGCACCCCAGATAAATATATAGTCTCTACACCCTTTATAGCTCTTGTAATTTACATAATGGAGAACCTTACATACATACTCTAATCCCTCTCAGAGAGAAAGGGAGTAATAGAGTATATATGTAAGGCTTCAACATGTAAAAGACAGGCGATATGATGGGTGTAGAGACTACATATTGATTTGGGGAAGACTTGTATTTGAACTGGACACTCCTTTTGTTAAAAATAAAAATTTATTTTGCTTTCATGTTTTATTTATCATCTTTATTACAAAATTATTTTTGTTCTGTGGTCATGCCTCCTGAGTAGGCATGAGATGGGGAACAGCGAGAGAGTGACTGCTGCTGTATCCTCTCCCTCTAGGGAGTCGAACCTGGCACAGAGTAAGGAGAGTGCACATGGTCCTTTCTTTCACCCAAAAATGCTTATTGAGTAAAGTACCAAGTACTGATGAAATATCACTCAAATCTTTATACAATGGCATAAATCTGTTATAAAGCAAATTTAAGCAACATAAGTGATAATTGACTATGTAAGCTAGACAAGTTATTAAGAGGGATAACTCAAAGTCATGTAAATAAGAAAAGTTTCTAATAATAGTATGAATTATTTTTACAAGTCTTAGATATGCATAACAGAGAAGGATCTACATTGAGAAAAGTTCTTGTAAATTGTAGGGAAGATGTAAAAACTGGTCTTAGGGGCTGGTGGTAAAACACTTCCATTCCCTCTTAAGTAATGTAATACATGCTTATGGTTTACTAACGCACTCGATACCATGTCCCATGTCATTAGTTGTATTTTGTAAGAAATATCTTCAGGGGATTCCAATTCTGTTATAAGTGGCAATATCTTCAGCAACTAAAGAAATTTCTAACAACATCCACATGTAATAAGAGGAGCAGAATACATGTTTCACACGATATATAATTTTTTTTCCTTTGTTGTACTAATTCTGAAATACATACAAACTAGGTTTAGCACAGCATACCACACCATGTCATATATTTCATTTTAATTGCAACAAAAGGAGCACAAACAATACTATATGATTTCAGTCTTCTGAACCTCATAGTATCTACTGCATATGAACTTGATATTCATGAAAAATTTATTATCTACAAATAATGAATTTTTACCAAATGTGTACCAAAGAGGAGAGAAAAGAGTTATAAAGACTGAATTAGAGGGAAAATGGAGTAATAGAACAAGATATCTTTACTAAGAGATAAAAAATGCTATATATCAAACAATCATGATTTCTTTGGTAATAATATGGTCTCTAGAAAAACAAACAAAAAATTCAATCCACTCTGCCAGTGATGTCCTCTCTCAATATGGGGGTAGTCATTGGAGGACATCACGTCACTTCCTACTCAAGAGGACGAATTTGACTCGTCATCGTGGCTTTTTTTTTTTTTTTAATTTAATTTATTTACATACATTACAATATATCTGATATGATACAAAAAGAACTTGAATACAGTATAGCAAATCCAAGATGAACAAGCATTATTATGCATGGTCTGTATCAATTATCATTCAGGAAGTGTAAATACTTGCATGAGTAACTCTACTAAAATGTGTCTCAGTCAGGAGCGGCAAATATATTTCCAGCCTATGCCAAAGAAGGCGGACTAAAAACTCTTCAGATAAATAAGAAAAAATATTGAAAACTACAAATCGTTGTTTTATTCACACTTAACCTTCATTGGCCAAAGTCATTGCTTCAGGGTCAATTAATTTACATGTGGCTCAACAATCCCCCTAGGGGCAGTACTGGCGAGCAATCCCCATGTTTTTCCTCTCTTCTCACTACGAAGCTTTACAATATGCTAGGACAATTGAAAACCCGCGGGTTGTACTTTGTTGGTAGAACAATCCTGACAGCTCAGATCTAAATCCCCAAACCTTTAAGCTGCCAAGTCGGACTAACGTCGCCTTCACACCTACAAACGCTGTTTGACTATGGAGTGTATGAACAGCCTGTTTTTAAGTTGACTTTTAACTTCCCTAATCATGAGATTAAGAGCTGCAAATAAATCTTTATTACTGAAATAAAAAATATGCAGCTTTCCCTCCCCTTAATAACATATGCAGTAACTCAAAAATACTAATTTACCTTGCATAATCAGTTATATATGCCTTGTAACATGGATGCGAATTATGTATAGAATATTTGAACGAATAAATACAGCAACTTCCTGATACAATGGGCCAGTTTTTAAAAGCGCAGCAAGATCCCACGTGACTTCAACAAACACTACACAACAGTTGAGGGACGAAACCTACATAAGTACAGACTAAGCCAATCATTAAAAATGACACAATATAATAAAATATACTTGAGTAGAAGACTAATCTTTTCTGAGAAAGAAAAGATACTTACACTCGAGGTATTATTTTAAAGTTTTCACTTCCAAAATATCCTTATCAAATCTTTTTGGCAATTAAAACATCAAAATGATTATAAAGGATATTTTTGAGGATAAAGTTCTCATCACACATAGCAAATAAATATTTTTCCTACCTGTGTAACCTAGGCAAGAATTCCTTAACTGTTTTTGCTAAAAGAATAGAAGTTTGGTCATGCATATGTGGTCTATAAAATTGCTACCCACGCTTTTCTATAAAGTATTTGTGTAGATGTCAAAGTATGTCGATGAAACTACTTCACTGATACCTATAAGTTAACCATACAGTCTTGTATGTTCAATACAGGCAAAGAATTGATAGGAAAAATTCAAATAATTAAAAAAATAGTCTCTTTAGAAACTTCTATATATTCTCTTTCTTCCAATGCGATGATAAAAACAAACTGAAGCTGCAAGTCTAGTATGTTCAATACAGGCAGAGAAATGACAGGAAAGGTTCAAATTATTCAAAAACATGAGAGAGAGTTGTGTCTATATATGTACTAAAGACAGAGGAAACAATAAAAAACACAAACAATGACCGAATAGTAAAAGATGAATGACAGCTTTATATCTCTGTCTACTACCGATGGCAAAGGCCAACAAGAACTCTAAATTTCTGGTATGTCAATAATGCCTAGGAATTTCTCCAATGCAGTGACAAGAGTAGCCTTGCATTGGCTGGCATCAAAAAAGAATTAACAGTAATTTTTATCGGGAATATACAATCCTCACTATATATTATCTGTGAGCAATACATGATTTTGCTATTAAAGGAAGAAGCATGGCACGGAGAAGTTGCCAAATTAGGAGTGTGTTAATATTTCAAAAGTGAATACAGTACATGATTTTTTTCCTATAAACCCTCAGTGACTTGTGGATTATAGGGAAAATAATAATTCATTCTCTATTTTTTAATATCTCGTATACTGGATTGGAGTAAGAAGGGGCTAAAAAGTATTCCCTTAGAAAAGTTCAGAGTAGGTTTAGGGAAAGATTAGGTCTCAGATCACCTTTAAAACCGGAGAGTTTTAAAGAGCTTAATGAGGTAGAGGCAAACTGCAATTAAACATATATAAGGTATAAAATAAGTCACCCATGTCAATAAGGTCTTAAGGCAAACTCTTCCACTAGTTCTGACCTTCATAGTTCTCTATACAGCATATTCCAAATAAGTATTGCATGTATGAAACTAAAAGTATGAACTTTAATAACTAGCTGGAAACCTATTTAGAGTGAATACATATGCAACACACAAGTGCCCACCACGGTTGAAAGGTGAGCTCGCGACTTTGATTCGTCAGGTCGAGGGTTCACAGCCCGCTAAGGCCTGAGGTTAGAAAGGGCATTCACTTAGGGTAATGGTCACACTTGCCAAAACCAAAGTCTTTCGCAAAGAAGGCACCGTCCTAGCCCTTAGTAGAAAAGGGGAGTCCATAACGCAAAACCGATCACATATGTAAAACACATAATTTAATGTATCAGATGTGATATGATGAGAATCCTATCCAATTGGTGCAGACAAATGACATGTCACATTTCTGACAAGCCGAGACATCCTACAACTACTGACAATAAAGTATATGAAAGGACTCTAAAGTGGCAGCGTTTGTTTTGGGATTCTACCCTCCAGAGCTGCAAATGAAAAGAGGATGCCAAGCAACTAAGAAGAGGACGCCAAGAAACTCAGAGGAAATCAAGGACCAAAAGAGGTCAGACTTCCATAACCAACCCATGCGGGGTTGTTCTGCTAGGCAGCCTAGGGAATGACAACAACAACGAAAATAAAATAAAATGCTGATAAAGATGAGAAACAATAAAATATAAGCCCAAAAATGACAAAATAATTACCGGAGATTCAACAAAGTAAAAATGCTTACAAACAACAATCATCATAATGTGCACAGATAAAGGTCATTGGTTACTTATATCTAACACAAGAGATATAGAATACTGTATCTTAAAAAGTTGTCTTGTTTCAGAGAGGCATCAAAGATTATTAGGGAGAATTACGGCATAAGCAGTGAATGGTGGCTTTTATACAATACATCCTATGTGAGTTTCTTATTATACAGTTAAAATTTGGTGAGCTGTGCAAACTTAATGCAGAAAATAAGAGCACCAATAGAGCCTGTCTATTAGAAAATTAGAAAAAAAAAATATTGCAATAAAAATTTGAGCCATGGCTGGTCAGAGAGCTATGATGTCACGCATAGTCAAATATACCTATAGCAATAAAATCTTTCAGAAAGGACTGACAAACTAGTATTGAAAAGGAAGTAAGAACATTCCAGCACCACTGTTGTGCACGAGTAAAAATCTTTACTTACTTACCAAAATCAGAAAGAAAAATCTAAAAGTTCATATTGTGTCTATTCACAAAAGAACCAACACAGAAAAAATCATAACATACACAACAAAACCTGGCTTTAAAAGAATATATCCACCTGAGTTCTACATTTATAATATTATTTTTGTGATATGCCCTCATTTTAAAACTAAACAGAGCACAAATAGATACCACATGAGGGAAACATGGTAAAATATACCCTACATGTTAAAAACTACCTCAAAATCGAAGAGAATTGTGACACTTTAGAAAGCAGTATCTTTGCGATTGAAGACCTTACTGAATCAATAAGTGATCCAATATTCCATGTCACCAAAGAATAGGTATTGTAGAGGAGTCACGTACTTAAACAATTAAATAAATATAATAATTGCACTGTCACTGAAAGATATCTCTTTAATTACTACATGAGAACGATATACAACCATACACTATCTGATTTGATTGTCATATATTCCTAGCACTGAGGTTGAAATGAACATTTGGATCACCATATCCAGGTTGATTATCTAGCATACCTAACACCAAGTATAAAATAAACAGGTATCTCATCATATCCAGGTTAATCGTCACATTTGCCAAGAATGAAATTGTACTGCTCAAACTTCTTGAGTAACTGCTTAGATTGTATTTCTTAATACCAACTACAAGAAAGACGAATGCCTGCCAAAACAAATCTCCTCCTAACTTGAAAAAGGCAAATGTAAAAGAAGAGGACATTAGAAAAGATACAAATATGTCCTAAACTCTAACATGAAGATATGTAAAATTGACACCAACAACTGGGATATCAATGCTAAAAGCAGGGAACTTGGCATACCAACCTCCGCGAAGAAGCTGCAACTTTTGAACCTAATGGATGCCAAGCATTACATGAAAAGACAAGATGTTGGAAGAGACAACAACATCTAGGGCCCGTTCAGCCATCTAATGCAGAAGTTTTTTCCATCCAGCACTGGACTCATAACCTACAGAAAGGTCCAAAGATAACAGAGCCAAGATCATCATCCTCGACTCTAAGGGATTGCATTGATTATTGCTTCATAGCACTCCGAGCTATTCTTATCACTAGCTGAGCTTCTAAAAAGGACTATGGTCCTTAACAAAGTTTGATGCCATTTATAAATACATAAAATTAATGGTGTGTTCATATAACCCGTCGACTTAGCAGGGGTTAACATATGACACACAGCAATGCTACTCTCTCTTTTCATATCAAGTTGAAGGAAAGCTCTACAAACCACAAAAGGGAAGAGAACTTATACCAACTGAGTGCAGGAGGAAGAGATTATAATGCTTCCAATATCATCAAACCCTGAGAGAAATAACATATAAATATTATGCAAATAATGTCCAACTATTTCCACATGCAAAAGGCTGACTGTAAGAAAGATGAATTCTTCAACATTTTACCACTTTCATGATGACTAGACTATTTAAGAAACTAGAGCCATGAGAAACAAAGACATCCACATAAAACAAAGACAATATTTCAAAACAGAAACACCTAAAAACATACAATATAAAAATATACATAGAAAGCAAAGTCTTCAGTAATGATAAAAAATATGTAATCTCTAATATATCCAAACAAATATACACAGCTGTGGGTTTGGACATCCACCCAAATTATAAGTGATTATGCATTATAATTGAAGACAAATGAATAGCTGAACAAGTATTACTTTCAAGAACAATAGCCCCTGAAAGATTATATTTCATTTATAGTTGAAACTTATTCGGAATTATAAAAAAGATTCTAATACCATTACATTTGCAGCTAAAATACTCATGGGTACGAAGTGGCCAATGTGGGCTCTTGATGACTAATAAGAAAAAAGTAAGGTAGGCATGTTTATACCCTAAATTAGTCAGGTTACCGTTTTCTCTCCCATCCCAGCATAAAAAAAAACTCAAGAAGTTCAAGTACAAAACACAAAAGCTTACGCACCATACCAGTCTCCCCTTGGAGAACTTTTGAGTCAAGTATATATTAATAGACTGTAACTCTTTCTAGCTCATAGAAGGTGATAGCAAAATGTGATTAAGTCAACGACTCCTAATATTCAATTCACTGTATTTAATTTATCTAATATTCAGGCTATTTTACGCCCTCTGAATAAGACACATTACACTGGGGTTATTCATGAGCTGAAATGACAAGAACAATACCTTAAACTTTATATGTAAAGTTCAAAAATAATGCAATAATCAAAATTGGATTTGCTGCATTTACAACTTCAAATATTTAAAAAAAAATAATACAATAACCATTACCTAGGATCAGAAAGTCTTTATATAGCAAAAAAAGGAGGGAAGAAGAGGAGTGTGTACAAATGGCAACAATGCAAAATTACAGAAATTTCAAAAATATCGTTCCGATGTCAAGAAACAATACGTTATTAAATATACTGCCACTCATATCAGAACTCAAGTCCATAAAATATACATCTTTTTCAATGAACCAATGGAGGGAGCAGTACTGGGTGAGTAGTAATATACATGAATTTCATCAAGTAAATAGCAGTGTTTCACCACTTCCCATAAACCAGTTCTTTACTACATCTTTAAAAATACAAGAACATTATCTCTTAATGTTAATGTTTTTCATGAACATGCCTAAGACTTATAAAAAAAAATCACACTTTCATGAATACAAAACTTTCCTAAGTTACATTAGATTGAATGATCCCTTGAAACACATTTGTCTATCTCCACAGACATTCACTTTTTGTTATGTCGCTCACATTTGCTTTATAACCGATTTAATACCTTTACTGTATATAACTGGCTCTGAAGATCTGAGTGCTATGTCAGTACTTAGTACTTTATCAATATCCAATTCTGGGTGCAAGAAAGGACCACGTGCATTCCCCTTACTCCATGCCAGGTCCGAAACCCAAGAGGGAGAGGATACAGCAGCAGTCACTCCCTCATTGCTCCCCATCTCACGCCTACTCAGGAGGCATGACCACAGAGTCACATATCTTTCCTTTGTTAGTAGTCAAAATCAAATCAAATCAATCAAATCAAAACATTTATTTCCATTTTGTACAATGGTTATTCAACATTAATAGTAACTTATAAGTAGACATGTAATTAAACTAATAAATAAGAGGGTTAGACATATAGTTAAATTAAATGTAGCTTTCATAGAAAATAATAATGCTGTACTAAAAATGTTAACAATAATGTTAATAATAAAGTAGTAAGTATGCCACTAGATACAGGATCGTTATTATCGGCATCATGTCCATATTTGTTTCCTTCAATGAGAATAATTAGTTCTTAATGAGCAGCAACTATTTGTCCAAAAGAAAACTATATAGTTTGCCTTTGAAAGCTGTGAAGGAGGATGCATTTTTAAGATGCTCTGGAATATTATTCCAGAGTGTTGGCCCTTTGATAGTGATCATCTTTGAACCTGCTTCTGTGTTTGTTCTGTGAATAAAGAGATCACTGCTCTGTCTTGTGTCGGTTCCCCTTATATCCCTGACTGTTTTTAAATCAAATAGCCAGCTAGGATAATGATGGTCCAAAATTTTGAATACAAAAACATAAATAGCATAAGCGACCTTATTTTCTGCCCGCAGCCACCCAAGTTTATTGAGAGCTGGTGTGATGTGGTCATATTTTCTTATTCCTCCCAGGGCAACTCGAACTGCAAAATTAATAAGCTTCTGTATTCTGTTTATCTGAGTCTTAGTGGTAGATCCCCAAACAGTTGTGCAGTAATTAATGTGACTTAGGGCTAGAGATTCAACAACAGTTATTCGAGTGGTAGTCTCAAAATTGTCTTTTATACGTGATAAGCACATTAATGTTCCTGTAACCTTTTTGCATACTTTATCTATGTGGGAATCAAACAACATGTGGTTATCAAAGTGAATTCCTAGGTTTTTGACTGTTTTGCTAGGTGTGATAATATTGTCGCAAAAATTAATTGTTGTGTTTTCTGGAATTTGTGCTATGTGGAACCTTGAACCAATAAATATGCACTGTGTTTTACTTTCGTTAATTAACAGCCCAATTTCTTGGAAATAGGTTTTAATTTTTGACAGAGTGTTTTCTGCTCTTAAAGTTAGCTCTGGGAGGTTATTAATATCACCACTAAGGAGTAATTGAGTGTCATCTGCATATTGTACGACTAGACAGTCAGAAATGAAAGAAGATAGATCATTTACGTAAATGGAGAAGAGGATAGGACCAAGTACTGATCCCTGTGGAACACCAAATGATACATCCTTTGGCACAGAGATAATGTTGTTAAGACGTATGGACTGTTTACGATTAGATAGATACTCGCTAAACCAGCTTGGATCAATATTTAAGCTAATACATTTACTTAAAAGAATTTCATGGTTTACACTGTCGAAGGCTTTTGATAAGTCTAACAAAATTAGTATAGATATTTTTTTTCATATCTATATTATTATATATACTATTCGTAACTTTAAGCAGTGCAGTTTCCGTCAAGAGTTTTGGTCTGAAACCATGTTGGCTAATCGTTAGTAGTCTATTTGATTCTAAATATGACATAAGTTGGCATGCAACAATTTTTTCTAATATTTTAGAGAAAGTAGGTAGCAGGGAAATGGGACGATAGTTTGTCACAGAGGTATTACATGTGATAATTTCCAAGAGTCAGGAAACTTTTTAGTAACAATGGAAGTGTTCATAATAGTTAGAATATATGATGCAATCATGGGTAGAGCATCTTTGATGAACTGAAATGGTATACCATCTGAACCATAAGAGCCAGAGTTTCTTAGGCTCTTTATGGTAAGAATTAGGGTAGCACAATCTATAGGAGTTAGCTTGAAGTACTCTCTTGTGTTTTCATTGGAAGAATTGTCATTTAAGCAATTACTCATATTCACTGAGTTGATGTTTTCTTGAGTTTTTTCATATGTATTTTTGCCAACGTTAGCAAAATAGTTATTAAAGTTATCTGCTTTGTCTTTCAACTCCGTAATATTTTCATAACTTTCCGAGGTACTCTTTTCATTTGGTATCATGCTTCTTATCACTTTCCATGTTGCTGCTGTATCATGTCTAGAGTCATTAAATTGTTTTTTGTAAAAGTCTTTTTTATTTACACTGATGAGAGATCTGACACGTTTCTTTTCTGTTTTATAACGTTCTCGGAGAGTCATATCATATCTATTCATTTTTAGCTCTTTTTGTATTTGATTTCTGATTTGCATTGCCTCTTTGATGTCATTAGTTAGCCAGGGGGCTGAGGGGCGGGTTATTTTTCTTGTTACAATGGGTGCACAACTATCTAAGCATTCAAGGAAGACTTTTGTTAAAATCTCAACCTGCAAATCGACGTTATCTGTGTATTTAATTCTATTAAGTGCATTTGTGTTGTTGATTAATGTTTCACAAAAGATATCAGGGGAGTAATTTTTTAGACACCAGAATGTCTTGAGGAGAGGCTTCCTTTTTGGCTTGTTTATGTTTAGCATAGCAATGTTCAGCTCGTGGTCTGCAATTGGGCAGGGAACTACGTCCCAATAGGGTATACTTTCCACTTTATTTGTTATTATCAGATCTATAAGAGTCTTAGAATTAGGGGTTATGCGGGTCGGTTTTGTCACTATTTGTGTTAACTTCACAGTGTTGATCACCCTTTTCATTTTGTTATCTGCTGAGAGCAAGTCATCATTAAAATCACCAAGTATGTATATGGGTTTATGACGCACACAGATATTTCTGAATGTTTCTAGCAGATGACTGAATGAACTGGTAGGTGCTTTAGGGTGACGGTAAACACACCCTACAATGAAAGATGGAAGTTTCTGATACTGCACAGTGATCCATAAATCTTCGAGCTCCTCAGTTTTTTCTAAACCTGTGGTTATTTCTGATGCACTAAGATAATTTCTAACATAAATACAAACCCCACCCCCTCGGCCATGGTCATTGCGAAATATTTTAAACTCTGGGATATTCACATATTTATTTTCAGTTGTAGGAGGAAGCCAAGTTTCACTTACACAGAGGATGTCTATGTTGTAGTCTTTTGTTAGCATTATTATTTCCTCAAAATGAGCGAGCAGGGACTGAGCATTCACATGTACTAATGTTACATTCTTACCATGTTTCATTGGGGTGGTATCCATAGTCATAGTTGTAGTTTCGACTGTGTGATTCTGCTGGGAATTCATCATTGTAGTGTGTTCTGGGGTTAGCCCATGGATCCTGGTGTCTGTACCTGCCGTTGGATGTGTAACGCTGGTTTGAGTACGTGCCGTGGTATGATCGGGCCTTCCCAAAGTTTGTATGCCTAGGTGAGTGTCTAGGGTTGTAAGAGCCATCACTCCAGGAGAAGTCTCTTGTGCGTGAACGGTGGTAAGAGAGGTTTGTATCGTGTCTCTTTCTGTAGTCTCGCGTATAGGGGATTGTTTCATTAGCTCTTTGCTGTTTATTTTGGTATGACTGTAGTTTGGGATATTTTGTAGAATACCCAGGTTGTGTCCATTGTTTGCCCCCACGAAATGGCTGGACAATTGTGCCTGTAGGCCATTGCTTCAGTTTGTAAGGCACATATTCAAATCCTTTCGATATCGTTATTGCAAAAGAAACCCAGTTTGGTTTGCGAGAAAGCTCCTTAATCAAGACTTCTTCAGAAGGAATGCCTTGATTTGTCAATGTATTACGTATCTCTCTCTCAAAGGGGTTGCCAGGAATGCGAATATATATTTGAGCTGTAACCCTTGCACTTGCATTATTGGGCAACTGTGGCTGTGGGGGAGAGGACTTCGATGGAATGTTTAGAATAGAGACTGCGGCTATTTTGTCTTTTCTATTTTCTTCATTATTTTGCAGCCTATTGCTTGGTTGGTTATTTGTGCTGGAAGGTGTAATTTGGTTGTCCTGGTTAGTGATAGTTGCTGTGTTGTTAGGAGTAGTGGAGATTGACTCTATATCTTCTTCGCTGTTTTGCAACTCTTTACCAGGTTGGTTGTTTGTGCTGGGAAGAATCTTGTTCTAGTCAGTGCCTGTTGTTGTATTGTTAGGAGTAGTGGGGAAGGACGCTGTTGTTTCATCACTATTTTGTAACCTGTTACTGATTTAATTATTTATGCTAGATGGTGTATTCAGGTTTTCTTGATGACTATCACTTTTATCTGGATCTACCTCTTCTTCACTACCACTGTCACATTCGTCTCTCAATGCAATGAAGGAATTGTGAGTAGAGACAGAAAACCTAGTTTGCAAAACCTGAGGGTTGTTGATAGAAGGGACATCATCGTTGTTAGGTGACAGCACTGAACTGAGAGGTGGAGATGTTTCTGATAGGAGTTTCAGCCTAGAATTATCTCTTTTAAGTAGGACAATGTCAGATTCTAGCAAACCCACCTTGTGTTGTAAGGCTTTCACCTTTTCAGCATCTGCTTCCAAAATTTTCACCTTATCTGCAAGACTTTCTATCTTTCGATGTAGGTCTCCTAGGTCGTGTGTTTTTTTAGACTCTATTGATTTTACAACCGAAGTTTGAGGTTGAAAGAGTTTGTCAAGTTCACCGTTCATTGAGATATTCAGGACACTTGCGCTAAAAGTTATTATGTTTGTAATTATGTCTTTTTTAATTCGTTTTTTTATGATGTGTTTACCACTGTATTGGGGAAAGAGTTCCACTACCTTCGAAAGCAAAAGTTGACTTGTTTTGTACAGAGTGACTTTTTTAATTTTTTCCAATTCCCTTCTGATGTCCTCACGTGAATATATGAATATTCTGTCCAGAGATGATATAAACACTTCGGGAAAATTATCAGCATTTACACACGTAAGGTCAAAAAGGTCAACATTTTCCGATGAGGACATTCTGGTGTGAATGGGAGGGAAACTGCGGTATGAGGGGAACTGCAGGTTCACCTAAGAAAGGTCCTTTTTAGGTCAGTCGCGAGAGGTTGTGGTTGAAATCGGTAACACTGGGAGAGACACTCTCAACGGTTTCTGATATGTTATGAGATTATAATGAATTTTCTTTGTATCTTTTTAAACACTAAAGTTGTAATAATCACTCTGACTTTAATTTGAAGATTTATATTTCAGTATGCTTTCGTTAATTTTATAGCTGTGCATCTAAACTCTGTCACTTGATAAACGCAATATTATCGGGAGCTCAATGCATACACGTCCACTCTACTAAACCTCTACTGTTATTAGTGTTTATTACAAAAAAAATACACAGCAACATTCAATAATGATGCAAGAATGAAAAGATGAATAAAAGATGAATAAAAGATGAATAAATTCATTATTAATGATCTTTAGAACGATTTAATTACTTTATAGTGGTTGCAATTTGAGATCATTTCTTCACCTAATAGTCACCAAGCGTTTGAATATATCAAAGGAATTATAATCCAAGTTATATAATGAATATTACTAAATAAAAAAATGGAAACACAGTTCTGTATGCTATTTTTGTCTCTAAGTCTGAACTCTTCACGTTTTTTAAATAAAATAAAACAACAGCAAGAAATATAATAATAATAATAATAATAATAATATTAATAATAATAATAATAATAATAATAATAATAATAATAATAATAATAAAAGTTTTTTGCTTTTTAGTTGAATTAAATAAAATAAGACATCAAACTAGTTTATATATATATATATATATATATATATATATATATATATATATATATATATATATATATATATATATATATATATATATATATATATATAAGACATTAAAGTATGACTGGCTTCACCGTAAAAAAATCTTGAGAGAATATAAATTTTCATGATCCATAGTTGTGAAAAAATGGCAACCGATACTACATTATCTAAGTTTAAAAGATTCTTCTAAAAGTGCAATAACTATCCAGCAGTTGAACAAATTGATCTATACAGATATAATTTCAAGAGCTTTGAAATAATGAACACTCCATTTCATTCTGTAAATATCAAATGCAAAATAATTTACAATAAATATATACATAAAGAATACAAAGATATGCAAAACATAGTAATTGACACTCTCCAGAAGGGCTTTGTAAAGAGGTGTAGACTGGCTTACAACAAAATCTGTATTCAGGACAAAAATGACCATAACTTGACAAAATAATATGGAGATATCACTATTCTTGGAGAGTATATTCATGTTATGCTTATCTGCATTTCCTCATATTCAAATGCAAATATGAAAGTTGACTATGTATTTGTTTACAACCAACTTTTACTTTCCGTTTCTATGAAAGCACATACAGTATAAGCATGTGTAACATATATTTAAGAATTTAATGACAGCAATTACTCAGACTAATAAATTATAATATTAAACTATAATTAAAGCAATCAATCTCATACTGAAAATTAAGTTATGAGCAAATACTCCACAAAAATCTTCATAACTTAGCAATGTTAGATCCAAAAATATCCCTCGATCATCAAGTAATGAAAAATACTC
Source organism: Halocaridina rubra (assembly GCA_037179515.1). Taxonomy (NCBI): domain Eukaryota; kingdom Metazoa; phylum Arthropoda; class Malacostraca; order Decapoda; family Atyidae; genus Halocaridina; species Halocaridina rubra. The sequence goes on along the minus strand of JAXCGZ010013249.1, from coordinate 121,689 downwards.
ACATTATTTCTTGTGCTTTCATAGAAGACAGCTCTGAATATAAATGTGCAATGTAGTTTATATTTCAGTTATACATTACTCCAACAGAAAAATATGGTGACATATTAATCAAGAGGAGACGGTGGAACAGGAACGAAATAAATACCTGTTCCGTTATATCAGATACTTAGAGCAGCAAAATCAATACTATAACCAGTCCAAAATTAAACTGTGCTGAAGAACTGAATCATAAAAAAAAATTATTTATACTGTAATGATTATATATGAGCACTAAAGCTGACTGACTATACAAGTGAAGTAATGAGAATCAAGAAATTACTGTTGTTTACAATTGGATAGTTCTTAAAAAGTCACTCCCACAACAATTATATTGTAAATCAAACTGAAAAGAGAATTTTCCAATGAACGAACGAACAGAGTAATTACTACTGATGTGGATATTAATGAACATTATAACATATCTTCCTCTTGAAATATACATATATCAAAACAAACTGATATAAAGAATCAGAAAAGACCTTTAGTAAATGTAAAAGACACTGATATCTTAATCAATAAATAAACCACTGCAGGTCTCAATTCGTAAGTGAAAATGCATATTTATTAATATATTGAACACAAGCATTATCTTCATTCTCAAGCAATTCTTCATATCAATGTGCATATCGTGAATAAATTTACCACTAAAATCAATATCTGACCCTCGCCAAGAAATATCTGTCACTGTGCATATTTATAGACATTTTTAACTGAAAATCTGGTTTTTGAATGCTACCATGAATAAATGGCTCGAGTTTTGATAAGTGAAGTAACACCATTACAATAAAATCTTAATTTTCTTTTTAAGTTTTCTACGTCACTACTTGAACCCCAATTGGCAGTGGACGATGACAGATCAAAGCTGGGGAAAAAGGTCAGATGCTCTTACTACCACCCCACCTTGGGCTCAATCGCAAGTCCATTGCCTCCCAAGTCAAGAGACAGATATCACAATGGCAAGAACCAGGCACCACAAATACAAAACAATGACAAATTCACGTACTTTATAACAAAGCAATTCCTCTTCTCAAAAACAACACATCAGAATATTTGACAATGAACTTCAACTAATGACTATAGTTTTCAGCATTGAAGTACAAAGTTTGTAAACTGTAATGTAATGACTACATTCAAATACTAAAGAAAACTTTCATCACCATCATGAAAATATCGATGGTTTTGGATTTGAGAAGCTCATACGAACTTATTACTATGGCATCCATGCAGCCACCTGAAATGAACTCAAGCTGAGAGAGGAACTAATTATTTTGTAAGTAACATTAACTGTCTTAATATATAGAAGATTTTCTATTGGCTTAAATTATGACAACAAATACTGTAAATATATTCTGTGCTACAATGATATATCAAAAGAGATGAGTCATTTCAGATGGCTTTCAGGCACTGTATGGTTCGAGATGCTATAATCCAGCATACTTCTTGGCTAAATGTTGATTGCAGCCCACTTTATATTTACAGCTCGATGGTTATGAGCTGTGTTACTTCAAACGGAAGATGAGAGTTATTTCTTGAAACAGAAGGTAAAACTCTGATAAAAAAAAAAAACATTTCTTGTAAGCTACTGAACAAAATTCAATCTAAAAATAAAGCAAGACAAATTCAGAAGCCTATACTATACTCATCTGTAATATTTTTGTCCTCTGAGATCCCGAGATCCTGGATGAATGTATAAATTGACAAACAACATCAACTATATTGTTATGGTCATTACAGACTAGATTAGAGGAGGAATATGATCAGTTTTTGCAAACAGATGCTAAATTGCATCCACTGGTAGGCTACAGTGTATCTGAACTATTAGTTTTAGGATCATATTGAGTCAATTAAAAAAGCGAGTATTTACAAGAACAGATTATTATGATAATCCTCATTTTATGTGTTGCTAACAGTCTCTATTATGAGGTGGACACAGATATTAAAGTTGAATCCCCTTCCTATATTCCCAAGGTGGGCTCGATTGTCAGTCAGTCAATGCCTGAGTCATGTAATTTAACCACTCAAATACCATGGTCCACAGAAGGAATAAAAAACATCCAAGCCTACGCAACTGTACTAAAAAATGCAAACTCTTACCTTGCATTTCAACTACAACCATCTTCTGATATCCAAAGCAAAAACCAGGAATATAATATAAAGTAGAACGGCTAATTTGACATTTTATGTGTCACTAATAATGTCTAATTGAATGAGCGTGAGCACAGACAGGCTGGATCTGCGGAATTAAAGCTGGATGCCATTCCTATCGCCCCTGGTGGGGTCAATCACTGGTTTGTCACTACCCGGGTTAAGCGATGTAACCACTTAGCTACGGCGACCCCATATCAAATCTACTGTAAAACTACTGAGGTTAATTAGTTGATAGTTTCCCTGAGATTCCTGACTTTCTTAATGCTTGACGCAGGGAATGAAGGATTGAAAATGATCAAAGGAGTAACACTCCACACCCCATGTGTCAAGATATAAATCTATGATGACATCCTAAAATTTGTTCCTTAGATTTTATAACAGTTCTATTCTCTTGCTCTGAGAGTTCTAGCATGACCAGCAAGCTAAGAGCACATGTATTCAAATATAATTATAAATAGTGCATTTTTTCAGTGTTATACCATTACGGATGATAAAAACTGCCCTCAACGGGACCCGGGCACCAAGAAAACATAATGTAAAGAGAAACAGACATGTGGAGTGTTGCGACTTGTCAGATATGAAGGGATAATAAGAAATGTGTACTGAATACGCCAAAATATTCAGTGTAGCTGTAGGCATAGGAAAAGAACCGTAACATAAGAAGACTTAACATCCAGCTATCCTGGATAGTTCTATTTAAATCCAAAAAACCTTCAGTTGTAGCATTCCAACTGGCGAATGGTGCCCTGGGCCAACCCACTACAATAAATAATTGTGGATGTTATTTATCAGTTTTAAAGGCTGCTAAGCATAAATTTCTATACAGAATTTTTTTATCAAAGAAACATTTTCAAAACGGTATCCACTGCTTTGGCTAGCCAAACTCTTTCATCTATTTAGCAAAATTTTATTATTAGGTGATACAATGGAGACTTCAAGATACAGAGTAAGAATTAGCTTTATAACAAAATGAACATAATTTATTTACCTTAGAGAAAATGGTTAAAAATCCCATGGCAAGGTGTAAGGTATATTAAATCTTTCCTCCATTGGACATAAGGATCATTGGCAATAGCATCCCTTCCTCTTGAATCTTCCCAAACTCCTGACCTGAAATAAAATTAAAAATTACTTATTAGAGTTTGAAACTAAATATCTTGAAACGCTTTAATTATTAGCTAGGTAATAGAGGGTCAGTGGTTTAATAACCTTGGTACTTCATATTATTATTAGAATTCAGTATTATTATCATTATTATTTCCTTTTTGAACACCACCTCTCATTCTAATGGAAGTCAAAGTCTCTCTCGAACAGGGCAGCGCATATCCTTACACTCCATCTCCTCCCTAGAATGCCTTAAGTTTGAATACCCGGCAAACACAACTTATAAAATCCCATTCACGATTTACCACTCTTTCCAGGTGCATAATCTACCTAATTCATACGGGTTTCACTCTCCCTACTATATTTCCTTATCCAAAATGTCTTTCTAGCTCTCTTAAATCTCACCCTGTAGAAAACCTCCAAGCAATGCCAGCAACAAAACTCGAGCTATATCTGTTCGCTACTCGGAGTTTTTCTGGAATATCAAGGAAGGAAATTAGCTAGTTGCAGATGGTTTTCAAGCCTTCAAGAATTTTTTTACTGCTTTATGTGTCAATATTATTTTTTATTCGAATAGGAGTGGACAGACATGCATGAGCTGGGATATTAGGGCTAGACGCCTTTTCAAACATTCCGCAATGGGATTGAAAGCAGGTTTGTCACTTCCCGAATTGAGAATTTTAACCAGTATGCTACCACAGCCCCTTGGAGGCTTCCAATAATCCCAGGAATATTAACAGAATAGAGCTCACCCATAGTAATATTACTTATAATTTTGTTAGGAAACTTATCATTAATAGGATTACTATGCTAGTAGGAATTCACTCACATCAACTCAAATTTCCAATATGACCCATAATCATTACATTGATTAAGGAACTGCGTGTGCTAATTATGTACATTGCTGGTTCTTTCCACCAAGGTTTATATTGAGTCCTAAGTCTTTTAGATTGAAAAAAAAAAAAAAAAAAAAAACTTCAGCTATATTCTTGAAGCTGGTATAAACAAAAAAGCCACTCATCCGAGCATCAACATCAGATGATCAAAGTATAAGTACAAGAATATTAAAACAAGAGAACTGAACTCTATTTAACAGGAAATAAATACTACTAAGAAAGCAATCAGAAGAAATAATAAGAAACAATAATAAACAAAATATACCTCAACTCTCACATTTCCTTTTCCCTTTGAAAAAAATCAACTTCTCTTTTCAATATATGCAAGTGGTTATAATTATAATACTAGTTAACTTTGAATATATACCTACTTTATAAATCTAATTGCTCTGGGGGTTTTATAGTTCTATCAGACCTACGTAGTGGTACTGGTTCTGGCACTGTCATGGGAACAAGCACGGAGTTATCAGAACTTTCAACCATGCTATTAGGATTTTTAACAAGGTTCCAGGACCCATTGTTCCAGATATCGAGGTTAAAAAGTGATAGAAAGATTCATCTCACAAAGACGAAGACCAGGATGTTTCACTTCCAGAGAGGTTCAAACATCATTGTCCATAAAAGTGCCTTCAGCAAAGATTGTTCTGAACTTGTAATGCCTTGGTGCTTTTCCAAAGTTTGAAAATCATTAAATGGCAGTGAAAAATTCTCTGGATATTTCATTTGTTGCTAAAGCATCAGTGTAGCCATGGCACCAGCCGCCCGTTGAAAGACTACGACTGAAGGTATTAGGATGCAACTAGGACTGGTCCAGACAGTTCCAGGTTGAGTCTTCCTTCAGAATAGTTCTTTCCTCATGCCTACATCTACACTGAATATTCTGGCATATTCATTACACATCTCTTGCTATTCCGTTACATTTGACAAGTCACAACATTCCGCACATCTGTCTCTTTTACTTTCTTTTTCCTCTCATATGTTATTATTTATGGAAGGTTCAAAACTAATGGCCCCCAGTACCCGGCATAGTGGGGTGCGAAGAATCTCCGGGGATCGTGTTGACTCCACCATTGGCTTGAGGGCAGACACGCCTTGTGATAGTAATGGTTCTGCTCTTAACCTTGCACCTCCCAATAGATCTGCTTTATTCACTCTTCACTATTCTAACATTCGTGGGCCGAACTCTAATCTTTCGTCTGTGGAACAGCACTTGGGCGCTTTCCTCCCTAACCTCCTCCTCCTATCTGAAACCCAGCTGTCTATACATGCTTCCACTGACCCATTCCAAATCTGTCAATAAAATCTGTATACTCGTTTTCTTTCCAAAGGTGGGGTCTGTGCTTACTGCAACACTAACACTCCTACTGTTAGGCTCATGGACCTTGAATCTCCTGACTTTGATGTTCTCTGGCTAAAAATCTATCTCTCAACTACCACTATCTTCCTTTGATTCTGCTACTGTTTTCCAAACTCCACCGAGTTTGTGTCTTTCTTTGAATATCTATCCTCGTGCAATGAGTCCTTGCTATCTTCTCACCCACATGCCGAAGTTCTCTACATTGGAGACTTCAATGTACACCACACTGAGTGGCTTCATTCTTCTCACACTGATGTGGGAGGAAGCTAGGCCCTTGCTTTTTCTATTACTCACGATCTGGAGTAAATTATCAAACATCCTACTCGCGTTCCTGATTGTCACGAACATGCTGCAAACACTCTTGACCTATTTTTTACTTCTAACCCTTCAAATTACTCTTATTCTGTGCTTTCCCCTCTTGGTAAATCTGACCACTCTATGAAGTTCTCTACATTGGAGACTTCAATGTACACCACACTGAGTGGCTTCATTCTTCTCACACTGATGTGGGAGGAAGTGAGGCCCTTGCTTTTTCTATTACTCACGATCTGGAGTAAATTATCAAACATCCTACTCGCGTTCCTGATCATCACGAACATGCTGCAAACACTCTTGACCTATTTTTTACTTCTAACCCTTCAAACTACTCTTATTCTGTGCTTTCCCCTCTTGGGAAATCTGACCACTCTATGATCTCAGTCTCTTCCATTTTCGCTCCCCCACCACCAATCCCTCCTACTCAGCGCCGCCTTTGGCACTTTGAGCGTACCCAACGTGAAATTTTGCGTATGTTTCTCTTTGACTTCCCATGGGATGACTGCTGCTTTCGGCCCCGCAACCCTGATCAGGTAGCTCTAAAAGTTACCGAGATCACGACCGCGGGAATGGAGGCGTACATCCCCTCTTCTAGAAAAACTTTCTCTCCCCTTAAACCTTGGTTTGACCATGCCTGCTCCTTGGCTATCCAGACTAGGAATCAGGCTCACCGATCTTACCAAGCCTCTCCTTCCGATTTAACTCGCTCTGCTTTTATTATAGCTAGGAATCGCTGTACTGCTCAGATTCGAAGGTCTAAGGCTTCCTTTATAAGAAGAAAAGTTGATGACCTTAACTCCTCTCCCACTGACAAATGCTTCTGGTCCTTAGCCAAAAACCTCTCCAAAAACTTCTGTAACTCAAGCTTTCCCCCTCTCACTCGTTCTGATGGTTCTATAGCTTGATCTCCCACTGACAAAGCCACTCTATTTGGCTCTCATTTTTCTGCCAACTCTTCTATCAAAGATTCCAGTGCACCTGTTCCTCAGTCTTTTCCTCTCTCTAACCCTATGCCCTCCCTTATCCTTTCTTCACACAAAGTTCCTAAGGTTCTTTGCTCGCTAAAGACGAACAAGGCATCTGGTCCCGATGGTATCCCTGCAAGGTTCCTTAAGGAGTTTGCAGATGAACTGGCTCCCGTGCTTTGTCGTCTTTTTCGCCTCATTCTGTCAACCAGTATCTATCCTTCATCTTGGAAGCATGCTCTAGTTCAACCTGTTCCTAAGAAGGGTGATCTCTCTATTCCTTCTAATTACCGACCTATTGCTCTAACCTCCTCTATTGCTAAAGTTTTCGAAACTTTGCTCAATGCTCACTTCTTGAAACGCCTTGAATCCAAATCACTTATCTCTGATCACCAGTACGGCTTCCGCAAGGCAAGATCCACTGGTGATCTCCTGTCCTATCTTATTCATATATGGTCATCTTCTCTGAGGAACTATGGGGAATCCTTTGTCATTGCCCTTGATATCTGTAAGGCTTTTGACAGAGTCTGGCACAAGGCTCTGTTGGCCAAACTCCCTGCCTATGGCTTTACCCCTTCTTTCTGTTCTCTGATTTCCAGTTTTCTTACTGACCGTTCTATATCTGTAGTTGTTGATACCGCGACATCTAGCCCTTTCTCTGTTACCAGTGGTGTTCCACAGGGCTCTGTTCTTTCACCTACTCTCTTCCTTCTCTTCATCAATGATCTTCTACAATCCCCATCTTCCTCTCTTCTTCATGCCTTTGCTGATGATTCTACCCTTCACTTTTCCTCTGCCTTTTCTTCACAACCTTCCTCTGTTACTCGTAATCAATCTTGTATCACTCTTTCTTCTACTCTTAACTCCGATTTGCAGAGAGTATCTGAATGGGGCACTCAAAATTTAGTTAAATTCAATGCCTCCAAGACACAGTTTCTGGCTATCTCTTTATCTTCTTCTCCTCCTGATAACCCTATTGTTTTCGAAACCAATGAAATTTACCCTCTTAACTCTATCAACATATTAGGAATCCATATAGCTTCTAACTTGTCTTGAAGGAATCACATAATCCAAATTTCTAAATCTTCATATAAAAAATTGGGGGTTTTGTTTCGTTTTCGTCATTACTTTTCCTCATTGCAGTTACTTAAAATTTACTAAGGTCTTATCTGCCCCTGCTTAGACTACTGCTCTCACATCTGGGGTCCTTCTTCCTTTACTTATCTTCTTGATAGGGTTGAATCTAAGGCAGTCAGACTCATTAATGATCCTTCTCTTACTTCTAACCTAGATTCTCTCTCTCTTCGCCGTAAGGTATCTTCCCTTTCGCTTATCTATCGCTACTACTTCCATCGCTGCTTTGATGAGTTGGCGAGTTGCATTTCTCCTCCACTGCCGAGCCGCGTAATACTCGCCAAGCGGCCTCATCTCACAGGTACTGTGTGGAGATTTGTAGCTCGCGGATTGGTCAGTGCAGCGACTGCTTCTTCCCATCTACCTCCAGACTCTGGAACTCTCTTCCTCCTTCTGTCTTTCCTAATTCTTATGACCTTTCATCCTTCAAAAAGCAGATCTATCTTCATCTCAGAGCCTACTCCTCCATATCTCTGGGTCTTCTGTACTTTGACGGTTTTTTTCTGTCTGTCGTTTTCCTTTGTGCAACATTACCTCATCTCTGCCTTGCCCTTAACCTTTTTCTTTTCCTTGGTCATGGTATTTTCTCGTGGCCGGGCCTATACTGATGAGGGCAGTTTCTGCCTGTCCCGGTGTCACTCTCTTAAAAAAAAAAAGTGCAAAACAATCCTTCCTGAAGACAATTTTCTGGGAAAGTGTTTTCAACTCATATTCCAAGGCAAGAGGTACTTCATTTCTGAAGACATTTCTGGAGAAGAGGGTGTAACTTTTTGGGAGAAGGAACTCTCTATCACTATCTTCACCAGGGGTATCTGAAATAAAGGCTCCTGGAGACTTGTGTAAAAATTGCAGTCCTCTCTGGTGCTTAACCAACATATACACAGTACTGTATTAAAAAAAAAATTATGAACGATAAAAATTCATTAATACTGTATACTTTGTTTTATGTAGTAGTTAAGTGTCTTTAGCCTAAGTACTGTACAGTGGTGCATATGTATGTAACATACAGTACTTTTTTTTTACCTGAACACAACTTCCAACCAATTCTACTTATGAATGGACTTCTGAAACCTAACTTGTTCGTACGTTGGTGAATGTCTGTATATTCTAAAGGTTTTATACAACGATAGCTTAGTATTCCCAGACACATCTCTCATCTTGTCCTCCTTTAAATACTTCGGATAAACTCCATTAATACTAACAAATAGAGTCAACATCTCGATGAGAAATACAGTACATACTAATATACCAAACAATCAAAATGGCAAATAAACTGAAATATACTAAAGAAAATTATCCAAAAAGACATTCCCAAACTAATTTCCTGCTGACAATAGTATGAATTATTTAAAGGCTATATATTGTTTGACTTGGCCTTCTCATGAAAACAGCTTGGTTTTGAACAGTAAGGTAACTGCAAATAAATTAATCACAATAAAATGAAAGCTAGTACTTCAGCCATCTCCCCCCAACTCCCCACTGTATATGTATGAATGTATATGTATGTTTTCTTAGTGTGCTTCATTATGCTAGCAGGAACTCATGAACATTTAACAAAATCCATACACTGTCAAGTCATTATTTCTACCAGTAATATGAAATTCATATCCTCTCATGCTCATAAGAATATTACCAGTAAAAACTAAAAATAAATATATAAGTAAACCTGGTCAAGCCACAAGCACATATTCAACTCGCAAGTGTATCTCATGACTACAAATAGGTAATGTCTGAAATAAAAGCGCACCAAATAAAACTGCACCAATGAAATAGTGTAAAAAAATATATATGAGTTATCAGTACAGAGATAATGCACATAATGAAAACCCAAACAAACATTACCTGCTCCAAATATGGCGAACGCTACCATTTAAAACCATCAAGACTACACAGAGACGTAAAACAGTTCTTCTTTTAATGTGACGAAAAGAAAGGGGGACTTTCCTCAATAAAACACACTTTCAACCAAGTGGTTACCTTTTGATATATGTCTTTGTTTTTGTGGAAGGCAAGAACACAGCGTGAAGCTGAGAACTGGACCCCTTACCTCTGAAACTTGTATGAACCGAGACAGTTTCTGCTACGAGGCAAGTAAGGCTTCATATTTGAGTTAGGTTAGCTTCAGTTATTTTATTCTTTAGAGTAACAGGCAAGAGTTACCTAAACAGCCCACATCCATGAGATATCAAATGTCATTAATAATAGTTCTCGTGACTAAACTTTCCCTCATAGCAATTTCAATTATTCTCATTATGCTTTTTCATGCAATATGAGATGGTTTGGGCAAGGTCTGAGGAGAGATGAAGAGTATGTTGGGAGAATGCAGTTGAGGATAGATTTGCCAGGAGGGAGGGGAGTGGAAGAACAATGAGGAGATTTATGGATGTTGTAAAGGAGGACATGAGGGTGTGCAGTGTTAGAGGAGGACAAAGGGGATGGAGTAATATGGAGACAATTGATCTGCTCTACCGACCCCTGATGGGAGAAGCTAAGAATTTTGATGATGATGCATTTTCTAGCAATTGAATACTTATCAGTGAGGCTAGAGGGAGGCAAGCAAACACAAAATAAAAAAATAATAGTAATTTCCCAGAAAACAAAATTATTACAGTAATTCAAAACATATCCAATACCAACAAAAAATTGGTTTACTGCAAAAATACAAGGGTACATAAAACCAAATGGCAAATTTTTCAATTGGACCCGTCACACTTTGGAGGAGAAAAATATTACAGTTTTATTTAGGTTAAGTTACATTATATAAGGTTATCATACATTTTCCGGCAATTTTCAAGGTCACATTCATTTAAAAAACATAAAAAATAACATAAACATTTTAATTTTCACCTAAAAATTGGGATGAGTGCAACTGTATCAATCCACTGTCATCTTCCATACCAATAATGGAAAACCTGTACCTATTTATTTTGGGGGAGGGTAATGGGGGCACAAAAATTCAAATCTACTCTATTACAAATGGTGTTATCCTACCCTCACTCTAAATCTCTCCCCAGTTGTATATGCGCATCACCTAGTATAAGTCATTACACCCTATGGGTGAATGCCGCACCCTAAACACACCACAAAATCACAAAGTAAAGCATCAGCCCCCAGAATGTGGCTGGGCATTACGGTTGGATGCCCTTGCTCACGCCCAACAGTGGGATCGATTGTGGGTCTGTCAACTCCCAAAGTGGAGCACTCTCTCTACTTGGCTCTCCCCAAGTAAAGCAAGAAGTTACAACTAAGGTTAAAATCCAAGAGCTTTCGGAGTTTGACCTTTCCCGAATGGACATATGACCTCAAAGACATTTATATTCACCATATCTTGGAGTAGCAACCGTAAAAATTATATTTGCAGTGTTGCCATCATAAATTTTCAGTTCCCACTAGCCAGAGCCCTAAAAACAGCTAGATTTGGGCTTGGAACAGCTAGATTAACAGGATATTCTGCAAACATGTTCATGAATAAATTTACAGACTCTGGTAGGTCATTTACATATACAAGAAACAAAAGTGGCCCTAAAACTGAACCTTGTGGAACTCCACTACTAACTCTTCTCCATTCAGACACTGAGTGTCTTACTCTAACCCTCTGTTCCCTTCCTTCTAAGTAAGTTTTTATCCATTCCAAGACATTTCCACCTATTCTAGCCATTGCTTGCAACTTCCTAATAAGTCTCCCATGTGGAACAGTGTCAAACGCTTTCTGGAAGTCTAGGAATATGCAATCTGCCCAGCCCTCTCTTTCCTGTAAGATTCGGCTTACCTCATCATAAAATTTTAATAAGTTTGTTACTGTTGATCTACCTTCTCTGAAGCCATGTTACCTCACTGACAAAAAGTTGAAGGATTCCAAGTGCAGAGAGATATGTTTCCTTAGTAGTTTCTCCATAACTTTGCAAACTATGCTGATCAAGGAAACTGGTCTATAGTTTAGAGTCATATCCCTCCTTCCCTTTTTGAAGATAGGTATCACGTTTGCTTGTTTCCGGCATCTTGAAATCTCCCATGACTCCAGTGACTTTTTAAATATGATACTTAGAGCCAGTGATATTGAGTTTGTGCATTTTTTAAGTACATAAAGGGATATATCATCAGGACCTGTAGCTTTATGAACATCTAACTCCATCAGCGCTTTGCATACCTCTGTGGCTGTAAGGTTGATGTTCTCTAATACCGGCCCTTGAGCTTCTATCTCTGCAATCTGAGGGGGTGGGGGTATTTCCTACTGTAAATACTGACTGAAACTCCTTGTTCAATTCTTTGCAGATCACTTCATCCGTCTCAGTGATGCTTCCATCCACTCTCTTAAGCCTTAAAACCTGTTCTTTTACCTTCAGTTTTCCTCTGATAAAGCTGTGGAAAAGCTTGGGATTTTCTTTAGCCTTCCTGGTGATGTCCCTCTCATAGTCTCTCTCTGCCTCTCTTCTTTTACTTAGGTAATCATTTCTTGCTCATTTGTAGGTTTGCCAGGCATTTATGTTGTTTTCTCCTCCTATACCTTTTCCAGCATTTGTCTCTCCACTCCTTAGCTCTTTTACACTCATTAATGAACCATTTCTCTCTGGCATGAATTACATCTACTTTGGTGACAGGTATGCAGCAATCTACTATCTTTCCACATTTCTCACAAAAGATATCATATATTTCTTGTACAGATTTGTTGTAAAATAAGGCTCTCCAGTCAATAACTGCAAAAAGCTCATTCATTTTGATGTAATCTCCTTTCGGATAGTTCCTCCTCATGTCCTCAGTGCCTCTACTCTCAGGCAGAATGTCTTCAATGTATACTCCATCAACAACACACACTGGTCACTCTTTCCAATTGGTGGTTCATACTCAATTTTTTCATTCTCCAACACACATGTATGTATGTATGTATGCATGTATGTAAGTATTGTATGTAAGTATGTATATATATATATATATATATATATATATATATATATATATATATATATATATATATATATATATATATATATATATATATATATATATATATATATATGTATATATATATATATATATATATATATATATATATATATATATATATGACGTATCAGGTCGAGATTTTTGTGGCCCATCCTTAGAAAAGGAGTTGATGACGTAAAACTGATCGTATCAAGAGCTTTGCATGTGCATTCAAATAAGAATCATAAAAATAATCTGATCTGGTGATGTACACTACTCAAATATCCACTTCCAAGTGGTTAATGTACAATTTATGTCTTGAGAAGCGGAGGTCAAATGTACACAACCTCACTCAAGCTGACGTAAACTGAACTGATTTTATGACCGAGGAGGAAGGAGTAGCCTTAAACGAGCCATCTGAATTGTAATAGATTGAATGGATCAATTAAATACTCAAGCCAATGAATTATTCCCTTTATCACAACATTCGATGACTTATTTTCAGCGATAAGCTCCTCAGGTTATTCACCTTTCACCTTAGTGACTGGAAAACTGCGCAAGAGTTCTAGTGATTTGATTGTGAAACCTGTCCCATCATATTCTACAGTAGCTTAAAAAAAAAAAATATTGCATGAGAGAAATTGATTTAACTCATTCATCAGACTCTTCAACAATACTAATGCTGGCGTCACACATAGCCAAAACTCCCGACCCGACTCTTAAGACCGCGTTCCGACGGAATCTTTGCTCAATCCTTGGAGATCCGGCAGATTTTTTAGCCGACAGGTGCATTCCTGTGCCTGTCGGAAGTGCGTCATACGTCCGTGTAAGCATTCCTATGGATCGTAATTGCAATCGTACGGAGTAGTTTGGACGCGTAATTTAGCGTACGACTGATCATACGCAAATGTAAGTCTCATCATAGAAAACGGGAAATTTAAATTTTTGACTATTACGACTGGGCCAACCATGCTCCCGACGCTCCCTACCCATCGTAGGGGAACGTACACGTTCGTAGGGGGTTGTTCATTTTCATTATTTTATAGTTATATTTGCCCTTACTTTTCCATTTATATAATTATGTTGGAATTGATCCTAGTGAACAATAAATATATGAAATATATATATATATATATATATATATATATATATATATATATATATATATATATATATATATATATATATATATATATATATATATATATATATATATATATATATATATATATATATATATATATATATATATATATATATATATATATATATATATATATATATATATATATATATATATATATATATATATATATATATATATATATATATATATATATATATATATATATATATATATATATATATATATATATATATATATATATATATATGGGATATTTGTGAAAGTATAACCCTGATTTATATATTTGGCACTTCAGCTACTTATATATATAAGTAAATATATGTTGGCCATGTATGTTAATATATTTCATATATTTTATTTGACACATTTATGGATTTGATTAATTCATATTTTGATATGAGGGAAAAAATAAATGCACTAATATCATGGTAAGCAATAAGAAATGCACTAATATCATGCTAAAACAATAAGAAATGCGGCAAGCGGAGCAGGAAAACTCAACGCCCAGGACTGGGTTGTCAGAAATGAGACCACGCATGCGCGCGCTGTCTTTTCGTACTGCGCTGCCAGACATATAAGAGAATTTTTTAATTTTTAACGGTTCCAGACCCGGAGGACTGCGTACGCCGGGTAGGATCGATCCTCTGGATCGTACACGGGCATACACCTTCTCCTACGCCCACGTACTATGAAGAAGATCGATCTTACCCGTCGTACGCAGTCTTCTACGACTGATTTGGTCTTCCAAATCACGGAGATTATTGGGTGCAGCAGCCAATTATCGTAGGCCCTCCACGACGGTTCAGGACCCCCTCGATTTTTTTAAACTACGTAGGACCGTTAGGATTCCGTCGTACGCGGACGAAAAATTGCACCCGATTATCGTAATGACGTCATTGCTGCCGGAAGGATTCCGTCTTTAGACGGTTTTAAGAGTCGGGTCGGGAATTTTGGCTATGTGTGACGCCAGCATAAGTGTTCCAAAATCCCAAATGACTTAATCAGCGTCCCTAAAGTTTGGATTCGTGTGTATCATATCAGTCCTTTCCTAGTGATTGAAAGACATGATACTATTTTAAGATACGATTACCTTCAGGAGACACCGATAATGTATCTATAAACCGTTTGAAACCTGCAAAATTACTTGAGGTATCATGTGTAAATAAACCCTCAAAGGTCTTCTCATATTGAATGTATTCCACCATGTGAATCTCACCCCTCATCTAATAGTCTATCATATATAGTTTCTAGCGACATAATTGATTCTATATTATCTGGTTCAGTTGAAAATATGTCTGACACTGGTGTTCCTTGAGACAGTAGTAGCAATACTCCTCAGGCATTATCACAACCCCTAGTTTCTCTTCTCATACGACTGCAGTATCTTGATCTAGGATAAAATTCATTCTGCATCATACTCAGATTTTAATTGTTTTTCCTAGCACTCCGTTTCCATGGGAGATATATATATATATATATATATATATATATATATATATATATATATATATATATATATATATATATATATATATATATATATATATATATATATATATATATATCTCAAAACCTTTTATCAGCCTAGTAAATTAAAACGTTTTATTAGTCTAATAGCATCAATAATAATAAAGCATTTTTGTTAGCCAATAACATTAATAATAATTGGAGATTGATTCTCTTAGGCTAACTACATCAGTAACTTTAAGGAATATCGTCTTTACCTGTTAAATTTTTTTTATAGACACTGAATAATCATTATTTTAAAAGTTATAATTACTTATCGTATATATGAAAATTCAATTTATTTACATTATTTTTGCCTTGCCCAAAGCTTATTTAGTATTTAACCAAAGCAAAGCAGTCAGAAAGAAATAGTCATTAATTGAAAAAATAAGAACGTGAAGAAATAATTTGGGAGCATTTGGTTAATGCTTTATTTGTAAATATTCGAATAATTCGATTTATTGCGCAGTGTTAATTTATAGGTGAGAGGGGGAGGGTGGTTGCTGAGTGTTCCCAGATAATGTAGATAAAATGGAACTTAGGGGTATGTGGCCTATTTATAATTACTTTTTCTTCTAAATGTGTTAAGTGCTTTTTTGTTGTTGTTTGTAATTCTTCTTATTACTTTGAATATTCATTTAACTATTTTGTTACTGTTCGTTTATAGTTATGTATTTGCATTCCAGAACCGGTGCATTTATTATTATTATTATTATTAGTAGTAGTAGTAGTAGTAGTAGTAGTAGTAGTAGTAGTATCGTTGTTGTTGTTGTCGTTGTTACCCTCTAGGACAGGTTGGTGTTGGGGGGTAACTATGAGATGAAGCAGTGGCGGTTAACCAGCTGCGGCTTTCGTGGGTCATAGTAGATGACTCTTGTAAATTTAAAGGATGGGTGACCCTAGCAAATGTGGTGGAGGATATTATGGCATCCCTTTATCCCCTAGGAGCTGATAGAAGTGATCTTCTGGTAAATGTGTGTGCTTTGATTTGGCCATCTCTTTACAATTGAATTGAGTCCATTGTATATGTATGTATGTATAAATTGTTATTGTTGTTGTTATTTTTGTTGTCGTTCTTGTTGTTGCTTCTGTTCTTATTCTTGTTCTTGTTCTTCTTGATGTTGTTTTTGTTACTATACTTGCAACTTTTTCTCTAAG
>JAXCGZ010013249.1:97500-100000 GCA_037179515.1 Halocaridina rubra | reverse complement strand
ACCTGCAACATCATTATCAGTGATAATTGCGAAGCAAGATGCCAAAGCCAGTTAGCATATCAAAATAATAATTATATAATAAAAATGGTGACATGGCTAGCCACAGTTTATTGCACACACACACACATACACACAAACACCTTGATTTCCATAGCTAGACATATATGTAGACATATATACTCTACACTTAGACATATATGTAGACATACACTCATATATCTCTTCTCAATAGACGCCTTGATTCGTATCTTAACTTTAGATACCAACAGTATGCTTTTATTGACAGTATTTAATCCAGCTACTTGGGGGAGTAAGCCAATATCAAAGCAGTGCCGATCCCAAGCCCGGATTTAATGGCAAGGGTTTGGTATCAGAACCTTAACCAAGCAGTAGCCTTCAGGTGGACAGTGAGAAACAGCTATCCTATATTAAGATGAGATGAGTTGATCCTGAAGGAAGAGGAGTACAAAATGGAGTTGTCTGTACAAAACTCTGTGTTAGAGTTTGTCCCTAGCCCGGGTGAATACAGAGAGTTGCTGTCAGGAGGGACAGTCAACCATAAAACTATAAGCATCGACTTAATACAAATTCGAAAAAAAAATATGATAAAAGGAAATAGAATGTTTAGCCAATATGTAAATCTGTGGAAAAGGCACACTCCCTGTTATGTGGAAAGGGTTGGTGTCAGATAAGGAATCTGGCATAAAATTGAACCAAAGCAAATATAAAAGTCTCCCAGAGGCCAGTGAGAAAAAGCTCATTTGAACATGGGAAACTCTAGATATAAGAAAAAAGTGACATTATTTTCAATAGAGTTGATCTGTATGAACAAAAGTGAGACTTTCAACAAGCCAGTTATAAATATCCCGAGTCAAACATTGCAAAGGGTTTTGAAGAGCAATTTGTTTTTGGATTGTACAAGTTGAATCAAAATATTTAAAAAAAAAATTATTTCAGAAAGAGACTCAATATAGGAACTGAGAGACTGTGCTTGTTGTTATGAATTAACATAGAGACAGAATATAAAAAATAGAAGAAGAAAACAATAAAAAACTTAGAACAAGAAATAGAGATGTACGTAACACGTCAAGAAAAGAAGCAAGATCTTACTTATACAGAAAGCAATTGTAAACATTGGCATTATCTACTTAATTAAAGGCATTGAATCATACTCTTACTTCTTGGCTGCATTATAAAACTCTGGCACTGGTTCCCATTCACAACAGAAGGGATTGGATGGGAATTGAGATCATTCACATTTATCAAATAAAGTGGGATTTTTGCCTAAATATTATCTGTTACTTTGGTGTACAATGTATGGTTAGTTATATAACTCACCCTGTTATCTACTCAGTGCATGTCCTTTTGGTCATAATTTACTGACACTATCTCATGTGACAGCTGGAGAATATTGAGCTATTTGACTGGAGTTTGTAATGAGCATAATACTGAGAGAACTTTTGTTTGTCTGAAAAACTTTGGTATCAGTGGTATGAACCAGTTAGAGAGAGGTTCCTTTCGATGCACTCAAATGACATTGAACGTTTGTGTTCAAGAACTTGGATTAGTGCCTTGAGTTTGTAGATGAAAGAGAGGCTGCTGTCTCCTTGACTAGGATTATTTTTACCAGTATGAAAATGTACACATTGGCTTTGGTCTCAAAATCCCAGTATCAATGGTCTGAACTGGTAAGAGATTTCCTACTGGAGTAAGTTTAATAATATCAGAATTAAAATAACACTGAACTCTAGTCTCAAGAACGAGGTGTCTATGGTGTAAACTGTAAAAGAATAATCTCATGGATTAGGATTAGCGATGTCACCATGAAGAATGAGTTAACAAGAAAATGTAGAGGAACATTTGAAAACTAGAGTGACATTATATTAACATTTCTGCAGCCATTTCAGTGTCCTCTGGAGTATACATCATTGTACACAGTACATTAACTGTCACACACAATATAATCAACAGCTTTCCAAGGAATAACAACAAGAGCTATATTAACATTGGTTATTTTATGAAGCACCTAAGTTACCCGCATTGATATTTCATCACACAAAATGGAAAAATAGCATTGTAACTATCTTCTCGACTTTCTCAACATCAAACACAGGGACAACAAACATTATGTATAAGGGCAGATGATGATGATGATGAAGAAGAGAGCGCATCACGTCTGAGCATTCCAGCAATATTTGTTTCAGAAAGAGGATAACATGTTCTAAAAAAGCAAGATTACAAATCAATATAATATATGCTTATGAAGGGAACACTTGGTTTTGCTGTAATAAAGATTAGTGTAAATAACATATTAAAAAAAACTTGTATAGTTAGAAAGCGTCTTTTCAGCATCAGCAAGCTTCAAAAAACGTCTAAAATACCAGAAAAATCACTTCTTATTATACACTCTCTTCAGTATCTTAATCTTGGATTACAAATGTAGTCTTCCATTCATGAAAAAAAAAATACGTAAAACACTTCAAGTATCTTTGAGTTTTGT
>JAXCGZ010013249.1:90000-92500 GCA_037179515.1 Halocaridina rubra | reverse complement strand
AAATATTGAGTATGAACCACCAATTGGAAAGAGTGACCACTGTGTGTTGTTGATGGAGTATATCATTGAAGACATTCTTCCTGAGAGTAGAGGCACTGAGGACATGAGGAGGAACTATCAGAAAGGAGATTACATCAAAATGAATGAGCTTTTTGCAGTTATTGACTGGAGAACCTTATTTTACAACAAATCTGTACAAGAAATGTATGACATCTTTTGTGAGAAATATGGGAATATTGTAGATTGCTGCATACCTGTCACCAAAGTAGGTGTAATTCATGCCAGAGAGAAATGGTTCGATAATGGGTGTAAAAGAGCTAAGGAGTGGAGAGACAAATGCTGGAAAAGGTATAGGAGGAGAAAAAACATAAATGCCTGGCAAACCTACAAAAGAGCAAGAAATGACTACCTAAGTAAAAGGAGAGAGGCAGAGAAAGATTATGAGAGGGACATCACCAGGAAGGCGAAAGAAAATCCCAAGCTTTTCCACAGCTTTATCAGAGGAAAACTGAAGGTAAAAGAACAGGTTTTAAGGCTAAAGAGAGCGGATGGAAGCATCACTGAGACGGACGAAGAGATCTGCAAAGAATTGAACAAGGAGTTTCAGTCAGTATTTACAGTAGAAAATACCCCACCCCCTCAGATTGCAGTGATAGAAGCTCAAGGGCCGGTATTAGAGAACATCAACCTTACAGCCACAGAGGTATGCAAAGCGCTGATGGATTTAGATGTTCATAAAGCTACAGGTCCTGATGACATATCCCCTCATGTGCTTAAAAAATGCGCAAGCACAATATCAGTGGCACTAAGTATCATATTTAAGGAGTCATTGGAGTCGGGGGAGATTCCAAGATGCTGGAAACAAGCAAATGTGATACCTATCTTCAAAAAGGGAAGGAGGGATACGGCTCTGAACTATAGACCAGTTTCCTTGACCAGCATAGTTTGCAAAGTTATGGAGAAACTACTAAGGAAACATATCTCTCTTCACTTGGAATCCTTCAACTTTTTGTCAGTGAGGCAACATGGCTTCAGAGAAGGAAGATCAACAGTAACAAACTTATTAGAATTTTATGATGAGGTAAGCCAAATCTTACAGGAAAGAGAGGGCTGGGCAGATTGCATATTCCTAGACTTCCAGAAAGCGTTTGACACTGTTCCACATGGGAGACTTATTAGGAAGCTGCAATCAATGGCTAGAATAGGTGGAAATGTCTTGGAATGGATAAAAACTTACTTAGAAGGAAGGGAACAGAGGGTTAGAGTAAGACACTCAGTGTCTGAATGGAGAAGAGTTAGTAGTGGAGTTCCACAGGGTTCAGTTTTAGGGCCACTTTTGTTCCTTGTATATGCAAATGACCTACCAGAGTCTGTAAATTCATTCATGAATATGTTTGCAGATGATGCAAAGATTGTGAAGAAAGTAAAAAACGAGAACAATGGTAGAGAACTTCAGGAGGATCTAAATAATATGCATGAGTGGTCAGAAAAGTGGCTAATGAAATTCAATACCTCAAAATGTAAGGTAATGAGAATGGGTACAAGTGCAAGAAGGCCCAAGCTTGACTACTCGGTGGCTGGAGTACAACTTCAGGAGACAGAAAATGAGAGAGATCTAGGAGTAAACATATTGGCAGATTTGTCTCCAGAAATACATATAAATGGCGTAGTAAGGGCAGCATATGCATTCTTATCAAATGTAAGGGTAGCCTTCAGGCACATGGACAAGGAAATGTTCAGAAATATTTATGTAACCTATGTGAGGCCAAAACTCGAATATGCAGCCCCCTTTTGGAATCCGCACTTGAAAAAGCACATAGCTAAGCTTGAAAAAGTTCAAAGACATGCCACAAAACTGGTGCCAGAAATACGCAATCTCGGTTATGATGAGAGGCTGAGGGAATTAGACTTGCCATCACTCGAAGCTAGAAGAGTAAGGGGGGATATGGTGACAGTCTTTAAATTCCTTCATGGTTATGATAGAGTGGATAGGGATCGATATTTCGATATGGCTGGCTCTAGAACTAGAGGTCATAGTTTGAAGCTTCGGAAGAAAACTTGTTTGCAGGATGTAAGGAAATACTTTTTCAGTGTAAGAGTAGTTGATAATTGGAATTCGCTAAGCGAGGAGGTAGTTAATGCTACCTCAATCCATAGTTTTAAGGACAGGTATGATAAGTATCACTAAGTCTAAAAATGGAACCGATCAGGAGACGGGAAGATACGAGCTTTGGGCTCTTTCCCGTAAACACAATTAGGTAATCACAATTAGGTAATCACACTTGAAAAAGCACATAGCTAAGCTTGAAAAAGTTCAAAGACATGCCACGAAACTGGTGCCAGAAATAAGCAATCTCAGTTATGATGAGAGGCTGAGGGAATTAGACTTGCCATCACTCGAAGCTAGAAGAGTAAGGGGGGATATGGTGACAGTCTTTAAATTCCTTCATGGTTATGATAGAGTGGATAGGGATCGATATTTCGATATGGCTGGCTCTAG
>JAXCGZ010013249.1:77500-85000 GCA_037179515.1 Halocaridina rubra | reverse complement strand
AGATAGGGCTGGGCAGATTGCATATTCCTAGACTTCCAGAAAGCGTTTGACACTGTTCCACATGGGAGACTTATTAGGAAGCTGCAATCAATGGCTAGAATAGGTGAAAATGTTTTGGAATGGATAAAAACTTACTTAGAAGGAAGGGAACAGAGGGTTAGAGTAAGACACTCAGTGTCTGAATGGAGAAGAGTTAGTAGTGGAGTTCCACAGGGTTCAGTTTTAGGGCCACTTTTGTTCCTTGTATATGTAAATGACCTACCAGAGTCTGTAAATTCATTCATGAATATGTTTGCAGATGATGCAAAGACTGAGAAGAAAGTAAAAAACAAGAACAATGGTAGAGAACTTCAGGAGGATCTAAATAATCTGCATGAGTGGTCAGAAAAGTGGCTAATGAAATTCAATACTTCAAAATGTAAGGTAATGAGAATGGGTACAAGTGCAAGAAGGCCCAAGCTTGACTACTCGGTGGCTGGAGTACAACTTCAAGAGACAGAAAATGAGAGAGATCTATGAGTAAACATACTGGCAGATTTGTCTCCAGAAATACATATAAATGGCATAGTAAGGGCAGCATATGCATTCTTATCAAATGTAAGGGTAGCCTTCAGGCACGTGGACAAGGAAATGTTCAGAAATATTTATGTAACCTATGTGAGGCCAAAACTCGAAAATGCAGCCCCCTATTGGAATCCGCACTTGAAAAAGCACATAGCTAAGCTTGAAAAAGTTCAAAGACATGCCACGAAACTGGTGCCAGAAATACGCAATCTCAGTTATGATGAGAGGCTGAGGGAATTATACTTACCATCACTCGAAGCTAGAAGAGTGAGGGGGGATATGGTGACAGTCTTTAAATTCCTTCATGGTTATGATAGAGTGGATAGGGATCGATATTTTGATGCTGGCTCTAGAACTAGAGGTCATAGTTTGAAGCTTCGTAAGAAAAGTTCTTTGCAGGATGTAAGAAAATAGTTTTTCAGTGTAAGAGTAGTTGATAATTGGAATTGGCTAAGCGAGGAGGTAGTTAATGCTATCTCAATCCATAGTTTTAAGGACAGGTATGATAAGTATCACTAAGTATAAAATGGAACCGATCAGGAGACGGGAAGATACGAGCTTTGGGCTCTTTCCCGTAAACACAATTAGGTAATCACAATTAGGTAGTCACACACACACACACACACACACACACACACACACACACACATATATATATATATATATGTTCCGGTTTTACGTCACGGACTCCCTTATCAACCAAGGGCTATTACGGTTGCCTTCTTGCGAAGGACTTGTTTTGGCAGATGTAATCCTTACGCTGAGTGCATGCCTTTGCTAACCTCAGACCGTGGCGGGGCGCGAACCCTCGACCTGACGCCTCAGAGTCGGAGACGCTACCGACTGAGCCACGGCGACTACACACACACACACATATATATATATATATATATATATATATATATATATATATATATATATATATATATATATATATATATATATATATATATATATGGTAGGAAAAGCCCATTAAATAAAACAACGAAACTATATTTATAAAAAGTACTTATTAATTTCGTGACTTAAACCGGTCACCTTCTCAAAGTACACTAGTCATTGTACTTTGAGAAGGTGACCAGTTTAGGTCACGAAATTAATAAGTACTTTATATATATATATATATATATATATATATATATATATATATATATATATATATATATATATATATATATATATATATATATATATATATACCAGAGTAAGCGCACATATTCATATAATTTTGTAAGTAATGAAACTATATTTCATTCATGAACTTAAAATAGACAAATCAATAGAGAGAGAGAGAGAGAGAGAGAGAGAGAGAGAGAGAGAGAGAGAGAGAGAGAGAGAGAGAGAGAGAGAGAGAGAGAGAGAGAGAGAGAGAGAGAGAGAGAGTCTGTCTTTGTCGGAAACTTGAATATATATCTAATATTTTTATAACTATACAAACTTCAGCTCATATGTTACTGTTTCACCCATAACTAAGAACGTCTAATATTGTTTTATACTCATCAAAGGTTTCGAGTTGCAGGTTTAGCTCTCATTCCCTTGCGCATATTAAATTCTGACGAAAAGATTGTTTACGAATAATTTTCAGGTGGTCAAAGTTGGTAGCTTTTGGTTGAGATCCGTGTTAATGAATAAATCAATAGACAGAATAATGAATAGATAAATAAATGAAAATGTATAATATGTAAATATATATATATATATATATATATATATATATATATATATATATATATATATATATATATATTATGGAATAAATGATTATATAAGTTTCAAAAAATGAATATATAAAATGAATAATTGATAAATAAATAAATAAATCAACCGATAGATGAATAACTATGCAAATAAATACCCAAATAATTAGCTAAATAAATAAATAATAATATAATTATGAAAATAAACATAATAATTAATTCGTCTTCATTATTTTACTTTCAGTTGAAAATATGAATTGTTTATTACTAGACCAAAATCCCCCACCAAGTCTCCCCCACTCCCACCAATCTCCCTCAACAATTCTACATCACCACTAATCTACCTCACCAATTAGCCACCATCATAAGTTCTCCACCCTCACTAATCTTCAACAATTCCCCATCACCACAAATCTCCCTCATCAATTAGCCACCATCATAAGTGCTCCACCTTCAGTAATCTCCAACAATTCTCACACCACCACTCATTTTCCACCCCTCACCGATTCTCCTTCCCCATCAAGTCTCCTCCACGAACACTACTGCATGCCAAGAGAAGCCACTCCCTCCCTTCCTCCCCCTGTTGGGAGTTTGAATTATAAAATGAATGTGGAGTCGATCAATAATGTATAGATGGTGATAATAATGATGATGATGATGAAAAAAGTGATGAAGATGGTGATGATAATTATAGTTACAAAAATGAAGCTGGTAATGATTATGACCAAGGAAGTAGTGATAATGATAAATGATGGTGGTGATAATGATGAAAATAGTGAGGATGATGATGATTATGATGAAATAATGATGAAGAAGATGATACTGATGATGAGAAGTGATGTAGTGATGAAGATGGCAGTGATAGCTATGGAAATAGCAAAACATGATGACGTTGATAGTAATCATTATAAATGTAGTTGTGAAGAATGTGATGATATTATTAATTATGAGAATAGTGAAGAAGATGTTCATGATTATGATAATGGATATAGTGGTGAAGAGAGTAATGATGATTGTAAAGATAGTGCTTATAATTATTTTAGCAATAGTGATGAAGATTGTGATTATGATAAGTGATAAAGTTGATACTGGTAACGGGAATCTGCGGGCCACAAGTGGAAGGTCCGCTCACCCTCAAGGGTGAACATCCAACAAAAAAAAAAAAAGGTAACGGGAATAATGCTAATGATGATAGTAGTAAAAGTGATGAAGATGGTGATGATGTTCATGGAGATAGTGATTAAAATAGAAACGATGATGATAAAGTAATAGTGATGGTATTGGAGACATAAATAAACAATGAGGAGAATATTATTGGCATAGTGATGAACACTGTTTTTGATGGTGTAAAGGGAAATAGTGATAAAGATGGTCATGGTGATGATAACAGAAAAAGTGATGAGAAAAACATGTTTATCATAATACAATGAGATAGATAGATAGATAGATAGGCCGCCGGCAGACAGGCAGGCTGGCAGGTAGGTAGGTAGGTAGGTAGGTAGGTAGGTAGGTAGGTAGGTAGGTAGGTAGGTAGGTAGGTAAGTAGATAGATGGAGAGAGGGAGAGAAAGAAAGGCAGAGAGGCATGACATATGAATAAAAGAATTACTTCGATTTTCAATAGGCATACGATCCGTAATAGATACAGCACACCACTCTCTTATATACAAAGAATATCGTCATATAAGTCTCGAAAGTTAATTGTAATATATATATATATATATATATATATATATATATATATATATATATATATATATATATATATATATATATATATATATATATATATATATATATATATATATATATATATATTTTTTTTTTTTTTTTTTTTTTTTTTTTTTACGTCACGGACTCCCTTTTCTACCAAGGGCTAGGACGGTTGCCTTCTTGCGAAGGACTTGTTTTGGCAGATGTAATCGTTACCCTGAGTGCCTGCCCTTGCTAACCTCAGACCGTGGCGGGGCGCGAACCCCCGACCTGACGCTTCAAAGTCGCGGACGCTAACGCTTGAGCCACGGGTGTGTGTGTGATTACCTAATTGTGATTACCTAATTGTGTTTACGGGAAAGAGCCCAAAGCTCGTATCTTCCCGTCTCCTGATCGGTTCCATTTTTAGACTTAGTGATACTTATCATACCTGTCCTTAAAACTATGGATTGAGGTAGCATTAACTACCTCCTCGCTTAGCGAATTCCAATTATCAACTACTCTTACACTGAAAAAGTATTTCCTTACATCCTGCAAACAAGTTTTCTTACGAAGCTTCAAACTATGACCTCTAGTTCTAGAGCCAGCCATATCGAAATATCGATCCCTATCCACTCTATCATAACCATGAAGGAATTTAAAGACTGTCACCATATCCCCCCTTACTCTTCTAGCTTCGAGTGATGGCAAGTCTAATTCCCTCAGCCTCTCATCATAACCGAGATTGCGTATTTCTGGCACCAGTTTCGTGGCATGTCTTTGAACTTTTTCAAGCTTAGCTATGTGCTTTTTCAAGTGCGGATTCCAAAAGGGGGCTGCATATTCGAGTTTTGGCCTCACATAGGTTACATAAATATTTCTGAACATTTCCTTGTCCATGTGCCTGAAGGCTACCCTTACATTTGATAAGAATGCATATGCTGCCCTTACTACGCCATTTATATGTATTTCTGGAGACAAATCTGCCAGTATGTTTACTCCTAGATCTCTCTCATTTTCTGTCTCTTGAAGTTGTACTCCAGCCACCGAGTAGTCAAGCTTGGGCCTTCTTGCACTTGTACCCATTCTCATTACCTTACATTTTGAGGTATTGAATTTCATTAGCCACTTTTCTGACCACTCATGCAGATTATTTAGATCCTCCTGAAGTTCTCTACCATTGTTCTCGTTTTTTACTTTCTTCACAATCTTTGCATCATCTGCAAACATATTCATGAATGAATTTACAGACTCTGGTAGGTCATTTACATATACAAGGAACAAAAGTGGCCCTAAAACTGAACCCTGTGGAACTCCACTACTAACTCTTCTCCATTCAGACACTGAGTGTCTTACTCTAACCCTCTGTTCCCTTCCTTCTAAGTAAGTTTTTATCCATTCCAAGACATTTCCACCTATTCTAGCCATTGATTGCAGCTTCCTAATAAGTCTCCCATGTGGAACAGTGTCAAACGCTTTCTGGAAGTCTAGGAATATGCAATCTGCCCAGCCCTCTCTTTCCTGTAAGATTTGGCTTACCTCATCATAAAATTCTAATAAGTTTGTTACTGTTGATCTTCCTTCTCTGAAGCCATGTTGCCTCACTGACAAAAAGTTGAAGGATTCCAAGTGAAGAGAGATATGTTTCCTTAGTAGTTTCTCCATAACTTTGCAAACTATGCTGGTCAAGGAAACTGGTCTATAGTTCAGAGCCGTATCCCTCCTTCCCTTTTTGAAGATAGGTATCACATTTGCTTGATTCCAGCATCTTGGAATCTCCCCCGACTCCAGTGACTCCTTAAATATGATACTTAGTGCCACTAATATTGTGTTTGCGCATTTTTTAAGCACATGAGGGGATATGTCATCAGGACCTGTAGCTTTATGAACATCTAAATCCATCAGCGCTTTGCATACCTCTGTGGCTGTAAGGTTGATGTTCTCTAATACCGGCCCTTGAGCTTCTATCACTGCAATCTGAGGGGGTGGGGTATTTTCTACTGTAAATACTGACTGAAACTCCTTGTTCAATTCTTTGCAGATCTCTTCGTCCGTCTCAGTGATGCTTCCATCCGCTCTCTTTAGCCTTAAAACCTGTTCTTTTACCTTCAGTTTTCCTCTGATAAAGCTGTGGAAAAGCTTGGGATTTTCTTTAGCCTTCCTGGTGATGTCCCTCTCATAATCTTTCTCTGCCTCTCTCCTTTTACTTAGGTAGTCATTTCTTGCTCTTTTGTAGGTTTGCCAGGCATTTATGTTTTTTCTCCTCCTATACCTTTTCCAGCATTTGTCTCTCCACTCCTTAGCTCTTTTACACCCATTATCGAACCATTTCTCTCTGGCATGAATTACACCTACTTTGGTGACAGGTATGCAGCAATCTACTATCTTCCCATATTTCTCACAAAAGATGTCATACATTTCTTGTACAGATTTGTTGTAAAATAAGGTTCTCCAGTCAATAACTGCAAAAAGCTCATTCATTTTGATGTAATCTCCTTTCTGATAGTTCCTCCTCATGTCCTCAGTGCCTCTACTCTCAGGAAGAATGTCTTCAATGATATACTCCATCAACAACACACAGTGGTCACTCTTTCCAATTGGTGGTTCATACTCAATATTTTCAATATCCAACACATTATCTGTGAACACCAGATCAAGTAGTGATGGCTCATCCCCACCCCTGGCTCTTGTTGGTTCCATTACATGTTGGTGTAGGAAATTCCCTTGTACGCAATCTAGGAATCTTGCCCCAAATGAGTCCTCACCACTGTGTGGGTCAAGATTTATCCAATCTATCTCTTTATGATTAAAGTCTCCCATAATCAAAATCCTACATTTTTTCTCCCGCGCCATGTTAACAACTGAGTTTATGACTTCAATCGTACCTATATGACTTTCCTCATAAATTTCAAGCCTATTTTGGTTCCTTGGTGGGTTGTATACAACAGTTATTATAATGCTCTCTGACCCAGTATTTATGCGAGCAACAAGAAATTCCCTGAACTCACTTTCTATAGCCAAGTTTATTTCTTCAACTTGAATCCTCTCACTTATGAGCAGTGCTATCCCTCCACCAGTCCTCTCAGATCTTTCGACCCTTAGTATTCTGAAGCCCTTAGGAAAAACTGTGACACTGTTTATGTCCTCACTCAACTTAGTCTCTGTAATTGCTACTATATCTGCCTTACTGTTGTGAATCCTATCTTTTAATTCTACTGCCTTACCAGCTAATCCATCAGCATTTGTGTATAACAATCTTAATGAGGCCCCATCCCCTGATCTTCTGTCATTATCTTCTTTATCTCCCCTTTGTCTGGAAGTATTCCGTAGCGAAAATTTTTCTTCTCTTCTTCATTTCTTTCATCATTTAACCTTCTTGCCTCTTGCAACAAGTTTTTGATCTTTCCCATCTCTTCCTGTGTTCTGTATCGTCTAATGAACACTTCTTTGCATTCTTGAAGGTCTTTTAGACTTTTTTTTCTCAACAATATTTCCCTACATGTCTCCCCTCTCTCAAAGGTTACTTTTGTTGGTCTCGGCTTTCCTTC